>JAAXYX010003551.1:0-14125 GCA_036851915.1 Ptenothrix huangshanensis | reverse complement strand
ACATTTTCCATGTAAGAATCAAATCTACAGTCTATCATTCCCAAATGCACAGTCTCAATTTTCTCTATTTCATGTTTTCCATTCGTTGGATGTAGATGTGTGTACCTATGTACCTATGTCTTACGATCGCATGCAGTTGAGGAATTCACTTTGGGCTGTGATTGGATTGGAATTATGTAGAACCGAAAAAGGATGAGTCGATGGGATTGAAATAGGATGTGATGATGAATAAGCAGTGTGTGCGTACTCCGGTGAGAGAATAAATGAATGAACGAATGAAGTGGATCTTATGTGTACACAATTCTGTACCTACCTATGAAGTCACATCTCAATGACTGACTGAGTGACTGACTGACAGGGTATGGTATGCCTTGGCGTGATATGGCATGATGATACGGAGTGCGGCATGGACAAGATTGGTGAATCTACGAGGAGCAAGAATAGCAAACAACATCAGCCCATCAAAAAGATCCAGCATAATATCCAAAGCTTCTTTTATCCCGTGACTAAGGATGAGGATTTGACAGTGCATAGGTACCTACCTATGTAGCTGTAGATAAATAGATACTGGAGTAATTGTAGGTAAGAATTCAGTAGATGAGTGTGTGGATTTTCAGCAGACCTATTCCTGCTCGAAGTGCTGCTTAAACATAACGTTACGTGCACATCCATCATTCGTGTTTCGGTTTGAGCTGAATGCTGAAATGTTTGACGGAGCATTTGATAGATTTTCGAGGAGTTCAAGTGGCCAGTTGAAGAGAAACCGCAGGAAGCAGAGACGACAAGAAGCCGCTGGGCGCTCATTGTCAACAGCAGAGTTTCTACTTGGCTGGAGAGGAACGTCTCGATCCTTCAACAAACTAATTGGTTAGCCATTTTGATTACTGCTCCCCTCACTTCGTCATCTTCATCTTCCTCTGTATATATTCCTCTACATGTATGGCTATGGCTTTGGCTTCACTTCCTGTCTGAATGTGGATGATACTTACGTATATCTACGTAGGTATACTTACCATAGTTAGTTAACTGCCTTTTGCCCATATTTATCAAGCACCAAGGAAGAAGAACCAAGGAGTATGTTCATGTTTTGATCATGATCATGATACACCTTCCTTCTCATTCTCATTCTCATTCTCAACCTTAACTAATGCTATTGTCCATGGGCCCGCATCCAACATAATAAAACCACTGGAACCTCTTTACAGCCTCTGCCTGTGCTGGGCTTCCCTTTTCACATGTTCACTAATCGCAACAGCAGTCTCCAAAAGACGATGTATGTATTGGGATGAATTTGAAGAACAATGAACGGGACCGTAGCATGAGCATACCTTCCTTCAAGTTCCTTCACAAAACCACAGATAATACACCTACCTAGGTGTACTTCATTATCATATCATCCCATTCCCAATCATGTCCAAGCACATGGCTCTGGAACCAGAACCGCAAAGTATTATTCCGTTTCTTAAATACCTACTTGCTTCTTCATGCTGCGAAATACATGTGTACAAATAAATACCTTCTCTATTGAATGGAGGGATCTGTTTAAATAAATACCTTGTAGTAATACATTGACTAGTCGGAAAGCTAAAATGGCAACGACAGGCTGAAGGAGACATATCTAAGGTAGGTACTTGACTAGTTAAATCTGTGATGAAGATTTCACTCATCACCGGATCTTGTTCAGGATTTTGACAGGGGCCCAAGTCAAAACCAAAACCAAAACCAAAACCAAAATCGACGCAACATACATAAGGTAGGTACTCATGTCGAATACATTGAATAGCCGGTAAGTAGAAAGAACAACTGCCAAATACAAGGACCCGCATATACATAGTAAAATCAAAGGTGTTCACACATATCAATATCACATTCATATCCATACCGGCATTCACGATTTCCGCAGCTATCAGTAAACCACACTACCGTAGCAGTGCTACATATTCCCAGTATTGTAATTACATAGAAACGAGCAGTAAAGCTGAAACCAATAATTTTTGAGTCTGTGAAATGCAGGCAGACCTACTCAGTCGAGCATTCTCTCATTAGATTATCCACCATAATTTCTCGGTTCGGCTCTTCTCTTCCCGTTCCGCAGACAGATACTGTTGTACTTTGTACCGCATTCAAATGAAAGTGCGCATCACTTCCTTCACATGACTATTTCGTATGCCTACTTGTGCAATGAGGATGAGGATGATGATTATGTCTTCAGAAACTAATCATGTGCATGAATTGAGTTGACCGCAAGTTGAAACTATTCATCACATATGTAGGTAGGTATTCGGCACTTCGTGCAGGCTGAGGTGGATGTGGGGGTAATAAAAGGAGCATGGAGTTTGTAGTTTGTAGATTATAATAATAACCACTACAATCGAGTACACTACTCAATACTATCCCCTGACATGATACACCATACACCACATTCATTCACATCTCATTCACATGTTTCCATTCCCACTCCCCCAATAGCCAATGTTAATGTTAATAGCCAAAACCAAAAAGAAACCAATAGGTCACAACAAGTTGTCTCAATCACAAAAGATTTTCTCCTGATTTTTGGTCAGCTCATGCCTCCATTATGTTCATTATTCCATTATTCGTCTTCCGTCTTTCATGCTCACATTTACACATAATATATAATCATCATAATCGTAAACTTATTCGTCAAGGCAGGTTTTCTGGCGCGGAATCGTAACAATAACCTAGCACGGCATTTAGCTACAACCTACAACTTTAAAAAAACAAGAGAAGGGCTCACATGCCGTCAAAGAAATTCGTCAAGTAGGTAGGCACCTGTATATTATATAAATACATAGGCACTTCATACTATCTTCTCGTCATATAATAAGCATCAACAATTGAATACAAACAAGTTTGTCTTGAACGAATGGCATGGCAAATGGCAAAGGTGCGTCTTCTATGAATATTGAAATGTCAAAAGGAGAAACTTGAAATCAAATTGAAAATCAAATGGTCCATTCGGAACGGAATGGTATAATGCGAATGAATTCGGAATCGGAAATCTGAATAGGATCTATACTATAGTGTATACTGTTACTATTATAGTTTGCCTGCGCTTTATCAACGATTACATTATTTGGGGGCATTGTCATTGTGAGCGTAAAAATGGTAAATTGTTTTGCTCTGTGGTACCGTCGTCATCCTCTCCACTTAATCCTAACCGAACCGAATTGCATACAACTATGTATGTAGGTATATAGATATGTGAGTATAGCCTATAGTAGCTATGTATATTCCAGCCATTCGTGTATTCGTCTCTCTCTCTCTCTTCTTAATTGTCTTGGCCCTCTGCAATGTTGACTTTATTATTGACTACTTTGTGATTGTGAAGGAAACTTATATAATATATGGTAGGGACGAGGAACACAATCACACGAGGAATAATACCAATGTGACAAATCGAAATCGAAAAAAGCATCTCGAAGGGGGTGACTGTAAACGTAAACTTGTAAACCTTGCTTACATACACGTTCGTGGGACCTAGGTAGCCCTATAAAGATACACACAGATGCAATTATAACAAACCATACTTTCCTAAAACTAAATGCTACACGAAGCTACGATTTACGATACGAACCCAATGTTATATTATGCCATGCCTTGCCATGCCATGAGCAAACAACAAGTTGTGCGTTTTTTAAACTTCTCTGCTCTCCTTTTGCTCTTGCTTTTGAGTGAGTGAGCACTTGTCTTGTGCATGGGTTATATACAGTACATATAATGTTAATACCTACACATATACCTAGGTATATAATATCTATACAGGCAGGCAGGAGCACACGCATCTTGTAGATTGTGATTGTGAGTAGAGCCAAAGTAGTAGTTTAACCAGTAACCAGATAAGTTTAGTGCGAAGAAGAAGGAAGGAATAGAATCCGTAGATTCAAATCAATGAGCGAGCGTATGAATGGGGGAGTGAGAATAAGCCTTTCATGCTTAGTCCCAATTCCCAGTATTTACTTATCATTCACATCACCGAAGGCTATTTGTTTCACTTTAATGGATTTTCCTCCACATGTTTATCCATGTCTTTCGAGGATCCCTCCAAGTACCTACATACCTAACTCCGTGTGTAACCTAGAAGCATATACATTACACCTATCGATCCACGCACTATTCACTCTCCTATAAACCTACCTACCTAGAGGTAACTGTATGTATAGTGTATAGTAAAAGACAACCCGATCCACATCCACCAGTTCATCATCCCTAATCCTACAATCCCACCTACAATCATGTCAATGGGTAGTTTGGTTTGATCACCAATGTTCACACTCAAACCATTAAAAAAAACTCATCCATGTCTCATTCTTATTGCATTGCTCTATCAAGTGTTTAGGCCTCTGCTTTTTTCCTCCTCCGCTCCGGTTTTACTTTTCACTTTCCGGTTACATATGTATAGTGTACAGCCCCTTAGGTTGTCATCGCCTTCAACATTCAAACACTAAACAATACAACACGGCAGAATGTATTGAACAATATCCTTCCTATTCTGGTCTCATTCTATTCTTTCCTATGTACATATGTAAGCTCGAATGTGACTGAACTTGATCCTTTAACTCTGTCGTAACTTTCCAACACACCCCCGCAATCAGGAAGTTGATATTGGTTCAACTTTCTACTCCCTCACTTATTGTTTCAATTTCTCTTAAGTTGAGTTTATCGTTTCACAACAAGTTAGCAAAAATAACTTTATCTGAAAACTGCACGAGGTGAACTTTTTTGAGAAATTAAGACACGATTATACGCCTGAGTAATAAGCACAGGAATTTACAGTGGGAAACATAACATGTAGTTCTGGAATGTGTAACGGTTGCATTTGGCATTTGCCATGTCATAGTTTACATCAAATCGATTAATTCACTACAGTAATGCACTTCTCAAATCTTAGTTTTCAAACCTAATTTTAATTAAAGACTTCAAAAATGTTGCACGGTCAGAAAGCATTAATATAACATAAGTTCCCTGCCCATAAATACGTATGCACAGTACAGATTTGTCTGGCATACTGTCAGTGTGGTGTGGTATAATTATATTTTGCAGGCACCCTGCCTCTTTGAGGCGTGATTCTATGTACAGTCATATTTTTAGTGTCTTGTAATCGACAGGAGGAAATATTAACACAAAGGTGAATCCTAAAAAGAAGTAACAAGAAAACAAATAGACCTGCACCCGAAAAGTGTAATAAAAAAGTACCTATAATAAATAGCACCAGTAGCAGTAGTGTAGTGGTAGCAGTGTAGGCATTTAGACTGGCAACTTTCACGCTATACACCTATACTTACTAAGATGTAGGTTAGGTAGATTAGACCCGTTTTCCTATATTAGATAGGCACCTATGAGTATAACGATAATGAAATGATGAAGAGCTAATCTTTTTCCTAGTGTACATAGAGTGACGGCTCTTGCTTTATCTCTACAACATAACATCCACATTATTCAACATCCCTCTGCAGCCCATTCAACCATGTGATCATAATACAACCAAGGAGTTAATTCTCTTTGACTAATTAAACTATGCGGGGATCTTTTCCCCTCCAATTTGAATGCTACACTGCGCTTTGGCTTTCTATCCTACTTACTATCACAATCCTACCTTCTAGCCTCATCCTAACTTTTAAAATAACGCATACAATACCTACGCATCATCTACCTCTACCTATTCCAAACCATATATTTTGTCACTAGGTTACTTTCAAAGTAGCTAGTCTGAGGCACAGACAGTATATTATGCACACTTAAAGACTGCTGGGCAGACTTTGATTTTAAATGATACCGTCTGTCACACATGAATCCTAGTACCAGAACCAGAACCAGAACCAACCAGCATGAAGTACTCCATGTAGTCGAAGAAGGGTAGAAGATGCAGAATCAAAAGGTATGCTTCAACCCGGGATTCCAGTGTCACTATTTGTATGTAAGTAAGAGTACCCACCTACCTAGTCTAGCTTATCCTAGTCCTAGTTGTGATTCTGCTGGTTCTGAGCTACTTATTGGATGAACTAGAAGTGTTATTTGCTGCCAGAGCAAGAAATGCATGAATACATGACAGAAGAGTCAGATAGTCTTAAAGATCACTTGAATTACCAACTGCAAACCGCGCACTCCGCCCGACCGAGAATGGTTTCACAAGAGAGAAAATAATGTGGATACCGTACCTACTTGTCGTCTCTTCTACATATTATGGGAGATAGAAATCAAGTGCATTTGATTAAAGTCAGAATCCGCCACCCACTCAACATCCTACTTAGCGAATCAAATGCAAAACATGATACCTTTGACTTTGATGCTCTACTCACAAATTGTAAGGAGTCAGTCAAAGTCAAATATCAAACGGTAACATCAACATGTTTTTCAACTTCCAACTTCAACACTGCCCGAGAAATACAGGGATGCGACATATTACTATTACATATTACTATTACTATGTCTACAGAGAAAGTAGGTAGTTGAGTTCCAAACCATAATCAAAAGTCCTTGGATCTACCTCATTAAGAGGAAACTTAGGTATACATACGTGCATACCCGGTACAGTTAAACTTACACATACCTAATTATATATATGGTCTGACTCTACTTTATACTATCAACTTGTTTGAATCCTTACTTTTCTTTGTTGGCTTCAAACATATTTTGATTTTGACAAGTTGAGAATTCCAGATGGTCACGTGTCAAACCCACAACTGGGAGGGCTACGGATTCTCACGCTCTTATATTAAGTGTACAATAATCACAACAGCTTGTCTCTTGTCTAAAGACATGCTTTTGACAAATAACTGTGTACCTAACTCTCTCCCTTAGGCTCCGAAAGCAGGAAAGAATCACATTATTTTAAAAGACGAAGAGCCCGCTACGAGCATGATTAACGGGAGTTTCCTAGCTGCCCACATCAATGATTCATAATTTATGCTTTGACTCAACGATTCGATGATTACGTCAAACTGAAATGATTTGTTGCTAATGAGAACAGGACGAGAATGGAGTTTTTGACATTGTTGCATGTACAAATGTGTTGATTACCAAACTCAACTTTAATACCTTATTTAGTAACACGTTCAGACAATTTACACTTTTTGGATTAAACATCAGTACAAGGTTCCTAATAGTATCGCACTAAAACGTCTTATAACTACGAAAAAAAAACCACAAAAGACTAATAAAATTCATTGATGTGACATTGTTCTACCAAATGATTCAAAGTTGGTCAAAATGACATCCCCTTTTCCGCATGTCTGTAAACTTGTTCTTCCAAGGCCAGTTTTGTTGGACTAAAGTTGAATTTCATTTGAGTACAAAACCTTTCTTCGAGTTCTTGGTTACTCTCACCATTCATTTGCATTATTTTTTCCTTCATTTCAATCGTCCTGGGTTTTGGGAGTTTCAGCTGAGTCATAACAGTTACATTCGTACAATTAGAAAAAATAGCCTCACATGCAGAGTCTTTCAGTTGCCGAGCATTGCAAGCTTCACAAACCCTCATTATTTTCCCGTTTCCAGCCAACTCCTTTTCTTTCGTTTTCATCCACTCATCCATTTGCATCTTCTGAATCGAAGGGAATTTCGAAAATGTTGGAACGTTAGAAGCTTCTAGTACAGATTGTTCGTAATCGTAAACATCAGTCTTCTCAAAAACGTCAGTATCTTGTGCTCCTCCGTACTCGAACTTCATTCTACTCTTCATTTCATTTACTAGACTGATAGGAACTATTGCTATGTCTTCTTTCCGACGATTTCTCAATGGTGGAGGACAAGTCAAAGGCATAACCTTAAAAAACTTTTTCTTCCCTGTTACAAACCATTTTTCAAAGTTAAAACAGCATTAAATTAATAGGCAATGGGTATCAGTATTTTATTCGAAAATTAAAACCAATTAAATTAATAACCACAAAAAAAGAGTTTCCCCCAAAATGTTGATGCAATTAATTATGTAATTACATGGTACCTTTTGAACTATCTAATGCATGATGAGTCTTTTGCCGTTTGCATACCAGCCGATTCTTCCGTTTCCTTTCCATCAAGTATTTGTACTCACAAACAAAACACTCACCACACAATTCAAAACGGAAACAACGGGTTTTTGCAAGAAAAACTGTTACGAAGACTAATACTATAATTATCGTAACTTATAACTTGAGATAAGCGAAAAATCTATTATCTACTTATGACTTTCTTATTTATTTTTGCTAACTGTATTTAATTAACATGGGGTTCCTGTTGCTCAAGTCCTCAACTACGACACTTTCTACGAGTTAGTTAAGTGTTTTAACCAAAACTCACTACACGTTTCTCTAGAACGATCCCAGCCGATAGTCAATAGTTTTGATAGTGGCCCGACTTATAATTCTGCAGCAGCCCGACTGAACTTTATAATGATAGGTTAGCTATTTGATAAATTAATACCCAAAATGGCCGAATTCCACAGTTATCAATCGTAACGATTGTATCAGCATCAGCTGCATTCCAAAGCTGAAATCTAGTGTTGTAAACTGTGCACAATTCTTTCCCTTCTTATTCTACGAACATGATGCACTGCATTCTTTGTAGCAGCAGCAAGCTTCAAAACTGGCAAATTAAACGTTAGGAAAACGAAAACTTAATACCTAAAAAGTTTTAGAAGTAATTTTCCCGCTTTTCCTACAGGCAAGGAATAAATATCGTTCAACTCGATGAAATAAATCTCCAGATTCCACAGATAATCCATAGTCACTCGGAATCGGAATCGAGACGATTTGCATTCACAATTCGCTTTCGCTCTAACTTCATAAGAAACAGTTGACGGAATTCAGGTACATTAGGTACCTGAATTCAGGTACATCCAGTGCTGAGTGAGTCATTTCATGCCAAAGTAGGAAGGTCAGAACTTTCGGGCCTTGGAACCGGTTCAAATTGATCAGAGATACAGCTATCGCATGTTTAAGCTTGAAAATGAAAACAAGGTTGAAAAAAATCTACCGCGGTTAAGACAAAGTGAGGATTCGGGTAACGACAGTAGATACACAATATCTTGGTCAATTATCAGTGGATTTCAATGCGGTTTAATTTAATAGATACGTAACATCAAACCCGAAAAAGTTTTTTGAAATTCGACTATTTCCTGACATTTTTGTAATTTTGAAACAAATTTCGTTTGAAATAATCTTTGAAATTTTAAAATAATTTATGCAATTTTGAAATAATTTTCGTTTTGAAAACATTTTTGAAATTTTGAAATAATTTTCGAAATTTTAAAATAATATATGAAATTTTGAAATAATTTTCGAAATTTTGAAATAATATATGAAATTTTGAAATAATTTTCGTTTTGAAAAATTTTTCGAAATTTTGAAATAATTTTCGAAAGAAAATAATTTATGAAACAAAAAAAACTTTCAAAATTTCGAAAATTATTTCACAATGTCGAAAATTATTTGTATGATGCCAGGCAGCTTGTTTTGGGCATTACCAAAATTTTCAGCATCAAAAACTGTACCTGGTGACCAAATTTTGTTACAATCTAGCAAATGTGTTTCCTAACAGAACAAGCCCTTTTTTTGATTTTTTTTCGAGTTTTTCGAATTTCAAAAAACTGAATTTTCGGGTTCTGCAGATTGTAGTTATTCATCTACTAACACAAAGCGCATTGATGTCCGTCAATGTTTGACCAACATATTTTGTATCTACTGCCGTTACCCGGATTCTCACTATGTCCTTATCCGGGCAAATGTTTTCAATTTGTTATTCATGTTCATACTTCAACATGCGGTCTCTGCATTCCCTATCAATTCGAACCGATTCCGAGACCCTAAACTTTTGATCTTTCTTCTTTGGTGTGAAATGACTGTACTTCGTTTTAAAGTGGACTAGGCACCTGGAAAATAACACAAGCACGTTGATTTTTGTGCACAAGTTACAGCACTGCTAAAAGTGTCTGTTTCTGTTTCCACAAAATTATCTATTTAATTACTCGATCACCGTAACCTATTAAAATGCAACGAGTATCGAAAATACCTAGGTTTCTTATTACGACGAAGTGTAGGTTAATTTTTGAACTTTCTCTTGCAAAACCTATATAAGTACTTATATAAATATGTACAAATACATATGAAAGTTTTGCTCTTGAAATCCTCCATAATCTTGGAATTTTCGTTTGGACAGCAAAGTGGAGTCTGAAGTTTCCCTTATTCACCGACGATATGATCAATCGGTACGCACATGTGTGCGAATGGCCTCAGTTTGAATGATGTAAAAGAAGCACATACATACATATGCAGTGAAAAAATGTGAAAGAGTATGAAGTTGGTACCTACCTATAAATGGAAATGAAAATTGTATCAAAGAGTAGGTTACGCCGTACACGTACACCACGTTTTGGGCATACGGCTCGATGTGACAGGAAGGCGAAGTCAGGAAACGAAAAGCTACCACAGACTGGTACATTTGCACTTACAGCAATACCAAAACCAAGGTATACCTGTATGTTTGATTGTGAGAATTGATTTGAGAATATAATAGAAAATAGAAAAGACGGAACGAAGAAGAAGTGGAAGCAAGGGACTGAAGAAAGTAGCTTTAATAGGTTTGAGGGCTAGCCTGCTGTTTGCAAAATAGTTGAGATTTGAGATTGGTTCGATTCAAGAGTCAGGAGGATGATGATAGGTGTACAAAAAAAGTACAAGCAAGGTACGTTTTTTTCTTCTCCACGGTAGAATGTAATTATACGTAGAAAATGGGAAACTATCTGTACATCCACCTCCACACACGTTTCAATAGAACCGTCACCATCTCTATACCCAAACCGAACGCCGAAATATATATATTCGGTAAATTTTGATCGGGTACAAAAACTGTTTCTAAAAAGATTCAAGAAAGGGTGTCTCGCAGCCTAGTCTAGTTTAAACCACCTCTACTATCCCCGACTCTATTCTTCTTCCACTCTGCTTTACTAACTAGTAAAGTCGGAAACTTAGCCTGGCAGGAGCGTAGCAATATATTATTTGCTGTTTGCCTTTATTGCATCCACTTGCTGCCCTTTCATCCCTAAACTTTCCATTACCGTCCTACAAATACTTCAATCTCCAGCCAAGTACAGACACACAAAGCCACTCTGTCTGTTTAAGCTGGGCAAATATGTACCGAAAAAATACATCCGCGTTATCCTGTACCTTTATCACCACACATTCACACGCTCATATTATATAATATCGTCAATCGTCATGCATAACGTTGAAGGTACAGACAGAGTACAGAGACCAGTCTATGTACGTCCAAGCCCACATCAATAAAAGATTTCCCTACATCCACCATGCAAGGGTTAGTACCTAGTATAGTACTACTTCGTAGGCGCATTAAGAGACACAACTTTGAATTCACCGTATTGAGGATGGATGAAGCGTGCATCGAGAATAGAACCGGAACGGCGAACGACCCATCCAGGCTATTTCCCCATCTCCCGGGAATTCTCTCCATCCAAATCTCAAAATGTGCCTTTTCTCATCCTTGGTTGTTGGTTAGGTATTGTCATTCTTCAACTTGAAGGATGAAAAATTTACAGCATAAAGCAGAAATCAACGTATCCATGAATACCTGATCTCTTTCTCCTGCCAGTACCAAAGATCGTAATCCGAATTCAAATATTTATCTCAAGATCGAATGTGGACTTAAATTGGTACAGCTACTGAAAAACAACCCAATAATATGACTATTAAAATCCCTACCTACATACATAACTCTATTGGAGTGTATACGAATTCACAACTTTAAAATGAACACATCGCAAGTTATCACAACTATTGGTGGTCATATGACAGAATTATTAATATCAGGAACAGTTCAAAAGACATTTAAGCTGAAAGTGGCAGCATTGGTTTGGAGCTTCCAGGGATCTCCTCTAATCTTTATAAGCACATACTCATATTATAATTTTCGATTTTCTGCAATAGACTAGGCTTACCTCTAGCAATTTTGCGGATATACCTACAAATATGTGATTATAAAATGAAAATGCAGGAATGTGAGTACTAGGTAGATATACTTACATCTTCATTCTCCCAATGCAAAGCACACTTTCCTACACATCACCAAAACGTAGAAGATTCTTTTGAATAGCAATAGTAACAGTAAAAGACTACGTTTAGGATATAAAGACTATTATAAAATAATACTCTCTGTTCGTTCGAGCCTCCGATGCACTCAACTGTATACCCAACGACGGAATGAAAGGATAGAAGTCAAAGAGACTAAAGAAAAGCCAGTAAGAAATGCGAAGTTTACATATACGTAACTGTAGCCTCTTGGTTTTGCAGGGTTTCGTAGATGATAAGTAAACAAGTTTTTCGTCTTGTGTACTTTCCCTTGGAGCAATTATAAAGTAACCTAGTAGGCACTTGTATGCATCGAATGGATCCCGCTGAGCAGATACAGGTAATAATATTCCCATTCCGAATATCTTACAACAAATAAGCGTGCATCGCTAATTAACATCGTTACTAACCCATTCGTAGATCCTTCTGAGAATGCTCAAACGCTCACTCAGTTCTGAAATAATCACTGTGCTGAATAAATTGTCTAATCTACTACATTGCTTGTTGACGCTACTACTTATTGTACCCGCTTCAATATCCGTATCCGTTTAGTGCAGTTAAAATAATCTTTAATACACAGTAGCTCCAACATGATACATGATAATACAGATAGCAGAATAATAACCAACCTACAATATTTTGCTATGAGCATCCGTTCCACCAAAAATAAAATATATACATTCGTCATTTTGTTCTTACGTAGGTAAATCAAAGGTGAGTACTTCGAAGGGGAAAAAAATGAAAAACTCCAGTCATCAAATAGTAGCAGTGCCAATACGCCACTCGACTTCCGAGCTCGAGCTACTGTTTATTTACATACGTCGAGAGACTTTTTTATTTTGAAATGTTATACTTACCTATATAGCTAGCTACTTATAGGTATATAGGATGGGGATAGGAATGATACATTGATGCTACATTTATGTTCCAGTACTTACCCAAGCCTATCTAGAGTACAGTAAAACTTCTAATAAGAAAAGTAACCTTGTTTTAGCCGGGTTAGACCCTATGCTTAAGCATAACGATGGCCGGAGAGAAAAGTCAATTTATACAATTACACCCGGGTCTCTTATTAGGAGTTTCACGGTAAAAGTAGTATCTCACCAAAGACCAACATTGAAGGACGAAGTCATAGCAAGGAACTACTAGAGGGGATGTTGAAGAAGAAGGAACGAAAGCAAAGCTATTATTTATGTCATTTATGAGAAATAGTATATTTATTGTCAAATAAAGTCTCCAAGTCTTGCGTCTTGATCTACCAACACACATGCACCTACTTAGTATATCTCGTAGCCACGACTGTTCTGCTTGTGTTCTATCTGCTATCTCTTTATTTTAGACGACTACGTCGAACATTAACCAAGTATCTAAATAGGTACATATACATACAAGAGTGATACTTTTAATGTTTCATCAGGAATCCCCCGAGACTGTTGAACCACGACTATGAAGAGTCTTCAAGGGTTGTCAAAAGGGGCAATAACAGAATCTTTTCTTCACTTGAAACATCCAAGTAATCTACAACCAAGGGAAAGAGACAGTTACCAGTTCGATAGCAGCAGACATTCGGATTCAGAGATGTATCAACATGCTCATAGGCACTGGAACTAGATGTTGTCGTCAAACACTCGTCGTACATTCAGATTGCATGGAAAACGAAGATGTCGGTTGTCGGTCTTGGTCTCTTGTCGGTCGGGTTCATAGAAAACCCATTATTTGTGTATTTACCTTGGCTTTCTTTCTCAGCAGGGAGAAACCAACAGATTCAATTGTGTCTAGAAATTCCGTGTCTTTGCATTAAGGGCATTGCATAGCGGCTTTCGTATTGATAATTTATAAATTTTGACACCTGTATCAATTATGATTTGTACAAATCTTTAAAATTCAGCCAAACCAAAAATCGAATACATTGGTTTAAGTTTTACTTTACAATTTATGCATACCTGTCTTCGTTTCAGCTGTATGATATGATTTCCTTTTGAATTAATCTGTAGTGGATGAAAGTTGGAGTAGGTATGATGAATTAATAATTATCTATTTTCGTT
>JAAXYX010003550.1:0-14125 GCA_036851915.1 Ptenothrix huangshanensis | reverse complement strand
TACTACCTACTACATTTTGAATTTTAGGCTCAACAATTATTATTGTTTACGCTGTGAAGTCGTAAGCCATAGAGGATTTAATGAGCTGAGTTTTACATACGTGTTTAGCACAGTACTTATTGTTATGAATATAGACGGTAAAATAGGCACTTTTGCAATACTTACATAATCAATTATATATATTGACTTTTGACCAGGATTGCGAGTCTAACATTCCGCTGTGATTTTGAAGGCATTTGGTTTTGATGTGATAAAATTTTTCAGTTGGTCAGTCAGAGTCAGAGTATCAAACCCAACGTCGAAACCAATTCGTAATTCATGATTTCATGGGAATGACTTGAGCAATAACGAGATTAGCTCGTGGTTGAAGTTATCTACGTATGATTTTCCTAAAATTTATTTTATCTGGACTTGTTATGTTGCATTTGTATACCTGGGTGTAAACCTCAGATTCTTTACATATACATGGAGATATGCTGTATTCATGCGAGGTACAAATATGGACCTATCCTCATTTGTTGTTAAATGAAATTGAAAATACCTTATGTTAATACGGTAATAAGGTATCATGGTAATATTATATAAATCATTATCTGATTCTGGTTCTGAGTCTGATTCTCGTTCTTGCGCTGGTTCTGGTTCTGATTCTTATTCTGATTTTGGCCGAACCTGAACTTGATACTGATGTTACTTACCATGGGTTTTATGTATGTATCATGAGGGTAATAGTGTCCACATCCTTCTGGTCAGAAAATAAATGATTGCAAGATCCTCTGCAAAAAGGTGGCTGTCACATCGAAATTTGCATCGAATCCAAGCGAATCGAATCGAATGAACATAAACAGCAGCATGTGGGCTTTCCGACGTAACGTATTGCACTATGTATGTAGGCACCACCTAGGTGTGTATGCCTGTCTCTAATTCTGTATGGACATGAGCACTTTTGGACTAAGTAAGCAAGTTCGTTACATAATTACGAATAACCCATCCCAGTGCCTACATAGAACAGTAACTAGTTCATTTATCGAGACAAAAATCCTTATAATTATAGTTCACAGCTAATGATAATCCTTTAAAAGAGGTATTAATCATTCGATGCCATGATATCTTGTCAAGGTGAACGGGAAATGTTCAGGGAAAGGCGAGCCAGACGGCACCTTACCCCTCTCCACTGTTTCTTCCTGTTACTACTGGACTGCCACTGTGTAGCACTGTAGATTGCAGCTATGTTCAAAATTAATACTTATTTTTAATATGTACAATTATTAGATATACATACATCCATGCGTGTGTAATGCA
Source organism: Ptenothrix huangshanensis (assembly GCA_036851915.1). NCBI lineage: Eukaryota > Metazoa > Arthropoda > Collembola > Symphypleona > Dicyrtomidae > Ptenothrix > Ptenothrix huangshanensis. The sequence goes on along the minus strand of JAAXYX010003550.1, from coordinate 12,826 downwards.
ATGATGCGTGTGAGAGAACAGTCTTGACGCCATAAAATGAAATTTGTTGTACATTAACATAATAGTGCATTGATCGGCATCGTCGTTCCTTTTCGAGTCAATTCAAATCATTTCAATTTGACTTGCTTGACAACCTATGTACAAGTTAAAAGGGCGAAATTCGTATTGAAAATACTGCAGTCAGATTGCCACTGCATTACCTCTGCTGTGCTACCACTTCACTTCAACCATCTCATGCCATGCTACTTCTCAAGTGCATAAGATCAAGAAGCAATCCAAGAAAGAGGCAAGTATATAAAAAGTGTAATGTCTTTTGACATAAAAAAATTGGAATTGTAGAAAACTTTTGCGTTCTGCCTATGTATGTACCGTGTATAATGCTGTTACACGCTGTAGAGTAAAGATTATAAAGCGAGGCTAACCTTGTCATAGGGTTAGGAAGAACAAAGTGATGGATTAAGGGTAACTATTACGATTCTGGGATTGAGGTAAAGGGGATGATAATTTTATTTGGTATTGTACGAGGACGAGGATCCTGGTTTAATTCACTACAAGCTTAAAACCGCAAACTGACCTAACTTTTGTCTGTCGTGGTCTTGTATAACTCATCCTGTCCTTTTGTTATCTGTTTTCGTGTATACGACGCTGCTGTTGTAATAGATAAAGTACAAGTACAGGTAATTTGAAATCGTGAACGGCAGACGATAGACAATACATAATAATAAACGTGCAGTCCTACACCTACATAATCATAATGACGTCAATTTTGTACGAGTTGAAAAAAACTAGAGGAGAAATTGCAAGTTCTAATATAATGGAATATGGAGTCGGTGTCAGATTCAGATTCAGTCTGCATCCCAGCACGTCTTTATAAATTAAATTGATGCACAAATGCGACTCTTCTACGATAGCAAGCAGACATGATTAAACGTGTTAATGTCCATGTTCAAAGTAAACGCTCATTGCAAGCTCTAAGCTTCATTCTCAAATGAAGCCGTATTATTACAATTGCATGTTATTTTGTACAGTGCAGTCACAAAAAAACAAAAAAACTTGAAAAATTGCAGTTTGCACTTTGTTACTTTGCACTCTGGCAATGCACATTCTACAATTTATGCCACATTCATTTTGCACAAAGAAATATATAGGCTTTATTGTTTGTAGGTGTAAGTATATAGGTAAGGTACTTTACGGGACTTTTCTTTTTGAAGTTGTGATGCAGATGCAAGTAAACTAGCGAGTGTTGAGACCACTACACCAAAGCCGTTGTTATACATCATTTCATACGTACCTAAAGTCGGTACCATGTAATATAGTAGGATGGTGTAGCCATGAGAGTGGCTTTGCTTGAATTTTTTAATACTGCAGAGTACTAGGCATTTAAAATTTAAAGTAAAGGGGTGGCTTGGCTTGCTGATGTTCCTAAATATAATTACTAGTAATACTGTAATACCTACAACGTAAATGCATGGCAATCGTAGTAAATTTGTTAAGCAAGCTTTGAGCTACCTATGTATCTACAGATATAATTATAATTGTTAGGTATACGGTTTTAAGCACGTACTTACCTCTTACTTCCACTTATTACCTATACGTATAAGTCCTGGCGATGAGCTCCTGTCTAAAACAAACGTGAACGTGGAATAGTGCACGTTGCGATGTAATGTAGGTATACCTACAAACCCTTTACCGACAGTGTAAATAAATGTAGGACGTATCGTTTGTACTTGTACTGGTTTGGGTTACTTGAGGCATACACTTTAGTAAATAGGTACCTTATACCTTACATATGTATGTGGAAGACCGAGAATCTGCGGTTTTACTATAAAGTTGGTTTGTTCACTGAACAACACATCTTTTCTGTTGGTATGGGTACTTTACGGGCATCTGTATTGCTTTCTATGTACTGCGTGGTAAATTAGTAGTTTTCCATGCATTGCTTCGAATTGTATGATGAAGTCATTCTTGAATTGTTTGCAAATACATCGGCATATATGTACCTACGTGGGTACACCTTGTGAGGGGAATAGACTTTGCTGCAAAAAGTCAAGGCAAAATCATAACAGTGCAAAGAGCAGACAAAAATAAGTCTGAGCCTAATAAGAATAATTTATGAGATTTAATTTAATTTTATGGCACATAAGCAATGAAGAAAAAGTGTTTAGAAATCCTGCATGAGAGAACTCGCATTCAGAGCATTCGAGTAGAGATCTGTATTTTACATTGTAGGTTGCTTACTTTAAAAATAAAAAACATTAAAAGTCATACATATACCGCCTATACGACTACCGAATTGCAAATAGCATATTTAGACAAGTCAAGTATGCATTTAAATGCACATTGCATTTCAAATTGCAATCCCAATTTAATGCACAGTTGCAAGTTCAAACAAGAAGCAAAAATGCCTGTACATTGTAATTATACTGATTGCTGATTTGCCATCGCAAATGCAAATATTGTTCTATGTGGTATTTCGAATTTTTGCGTATGCATAGGTATATGCACGATTTTGTATCAAGTTTTATACAAAGCGTTGTTTTTTTCTACGCACTTTGAGCGGTGAAAGGTACTGAGCAGTGTATTTTAGCGTATTTTAGCACTATTGATGATAAATAGTTTGCACCTGGTTTAATCATGAAGTAGGACCAGACCAGGATGGAGTTTGTTTTTGTTATTGTTGTTGTTTTCGCTGTCGTTATGATATTTATGGTGTGTGGTGGTACTTTTCATTCATTTTCAGGACATTATTCATAGCTGCTTTGAAATTTGAAAGGTGAACTGAAACTAATATGAAACTGCCATATATGTATGTAGGTAGTTGCGGCAGTGTCATCACTCATCAGCTGACAACCACAACGATGGAGACTATATGAAGAGTATCATAATTATAATATTCTTTTTGGCTTCGGCTTTTCATAGCTATGGCTTTGGCAACTTGGCTTGATTGTTAGTTTCTAAGTGGATGTTGAATTGCTTCGTTATTTTGTGGGAAGATGATCCGCATTACCATAATTAACATAATTGTAGGGATAATCATAATAATCATGCTAAAAGTAAGTTATAATTATCCACGGCTATAGGAATTTCGTATCTATATGTAGATCAGCTGATGGACAAGTTCGGAAAAGATAACAACTGCCTACACACTCTTCGTATGTGCAAAGTTTGTGTTTGCACGTATGTGTCTCTAGAAGTGCAAAGGTGCAAATTAATCGTGTATAATTATCCGTTTAAAAAATGCTATGTATAATTTGTTAGATACTTTTAGCTAAGTGTAGGATGTGATACGATGTAGGAATGAATTTCAGATAGGTGTTGGACGTGTTGTTCATGATTTTTGGGAAGTGTAAAATGGTTTTTCTACATATATATACCTACCTACTTCTTTAAAACGTTTTGTTAATTTCCAAGAAGTGCAAAATGTATATTCTTCATGTAGGTGCATTCTGTTCTCCAGCCTTCTTCATTGGAAAATTCCAAAGTGATGTTTAATTAACAATGTATCTTATGATATTGCAGAAGGAGCCGTAGCTGCCATTCCAGTGGACGAGATTGTAAATGCTATGAGCTTAAGCAGTAGTACTGTAGCCAGAACGACACCTAGTCATCGGAATAATTATCACGTACGGGGCAATTTTATTTATGAGGGTACCGGGGCTGGTACTGGGACTGGAACGGGTGGAAGTACTTGGAACTCTCATCGAAGTTCAAGCTACAGTAATCCATTCGAGTATTTCGACCAGGAAGAGTATTTGAGAGATGATCAAATTCGTCATGGACAGGATCCGTACGGAAAAACTAAATTCAATCAAAAGGCTTCCGACAGTTTGCCAATGAATCGAGATATTCCCGACACAAGGATTCCTATGTAAGTTTCATTTATCCGTTGTTAAAGTCGTCAGTTATTTTATTTCATTCCAGTATTCCTTGTAGTTTGAAAATGCATCCAAAGCGCATCTAATAGTCTAAGATGCGCCTTATTAGTGCGCTTGTGATGAACTTGAGATGTGTCCTGTATTCATACCTGTATAAAATATGAGTTCTTTCTTGGTATTCTGGGTGCGTTTATTTGTTTTAGGATTGCTTAGTTGTTACAGTGTACCTGAATTGAAGAGTAAATGTTTACACTTACGTAAAATAGTAATCATTACAAATATACCAAATAATTTTATGTAGGTAATGTAGATATGCGCCAACCACATCAACAACAAACCATGTGTGATTCTCAAAATGGCTTTTTTAGTTTTGCATATATATACCTATGTAATTGTACCTGAAATGTTTCAAAATTCATCTTTATGGAAGATTTTTGATTCGAAACTATTATTATATTTGAGGTATCAGGCATTTCCAGAAATGTTCTTTTCCAAATGTTTGGGTATGGAAATGGTCTGAAATTGATTTTTATTGTTGATTCTTTTTATTGTAAGTCGTTTGAACGCGCTTAAGTTTATTTATTCCTCTTCTCGATTGTTGGTACAGATCTTGTACCTATCGCTGAATTGCGTAAAATTATGTCTCATGTTCGAATATGTGGCATTTCAAGTGCCTTCTCTTTTTTTTCTTTGAAGTAATTAAGCCAGGTCTTACACGAGTTTGATGGAAAATTTCACAATTATTGTGATCAATATAAAAAATGAGATGCATTTGCATGCACACCATTGCAATAAATAATATACCACGTGGAGGTGAAAAGGAAGGTGTGAAGATGTATGTACTTGCACTTTCGCTTTAAAACAAAAAAAATATCAATGCAACCAACACGATAACTAAACAGTAGACATTTGCAGTAGAGCACCGCAGTATGGTTGCGTTATACATACATGTAGTCACCAGTTAGACAAAGCATGACCAAATAACATCTCCTTTGTCTACAGCCACAGCAAGATATCAGATAGAGACGGAGACCTACCCAGATAAACGGTAAATGTACAAAGAACAAGAATACGATTATTATTTGCATATAATCTGTAAAATATTTGAATGGGAGTATTGTATTGTGCATGTGAGTGATGAATTGATTTTGATTAGCTGAATCTAATTTATGACTTAATGTATGTAAGTGGGTAATCAGAAGAATTTTTTAAGGTGCGTAATAATTTTTTGTTCCTTGTAATTGACTGACAATGCGTTGAGAATAGGTATTCAAAAACAAATCCAAATTCTGATTTCATTTCCATTTCTTCATTCATTCAGTTATTTAAAAAAATGATTAGGTAAATCACTTGTGCAGTAATCGCTGGTGGTGCAATGTAGGTACAGACATAAGGAAAATCGTCCAGAATGCTAGATCAGACTACCAGAGTATAAGCACTTTAGACAAGACGGTGACAGTTCTGTTCCTACCTTTTTTAACTTATCGTTAGTTAAATCGCATCTACCTACTATTCCTATTCCCAGTCTCGACCAGCACCAAACCAAAGGAAACCAAACGTTTCCCATAAAAAGTTTGATTCAGTTGGACGTCTCTCTAGATTTCTCTCTTTATTGTTGAATTGTTGTATTATAATGTTGAGGTTGCTGAATAGTTGACGTTAGCGTTGTCTCATTTGTTGTTTTTATTTTCTTATCCTTCCGTTATCCCCTTAGACTTGACGTGATCTCACTGTGACATGCTGTTGAGGCGTCAGAACTTGAAAGAATGTTACTTGGCATGTGTAATTACCTACCTGTTTGGACATTATCGCCAAACGTGGCGCAAAATGTAGTATCTACATTCACTCGATCATATTCGTGTTCAATGGTTCAATGTTCCGGACGTGCACATTATGCTAAATGAGAAATTAATTTATCTTACATTTTTGATCAGATGTAGCGCGTTCTGTGTTATTTCTTTTTCAGTGTAGAATGAAGTGAAGTATTATTTTCTCAGTGTATTCTTGTAAATAGGTGGCGTAGAACATGTGTTAAAAACGACAGTAGTTTTATGGGCGTGCATTTAGCTCCTTTTACACCTGTACTAAAAGCGATGGGGAGCAATTTGATTGTTTATGAATTAGGGAAGGTAGGTAATGGACAATGTACATTTTTCAGAATGCATGCCAATAGCTGGTTTTTTATTAGCTGGTTATACAACATATATATTACACGTCATTATCATAGTCATTCAGCCTATAAATTAATTTTTATAATATAGATGGACAGAATAATTATTGATTATTAATTTTTAATAAACAGATTCTTTGTTGTCAACTTTGATGCTATCGATGAAACTATTTTTCAAAAGGCGATAAGCGCTCTTCACGTATTTGTTTATAGCTGACACCCTGCTGTGCTGTGTTACACATTTTTTAAACAGATACATGTCTTAACCGTGGTAGATATTGCATTTTGTAGTGTCCACAAACAGCGAAATTCTCTGTCGAGTGTAGCCTCACTGCAATAACAGCTTTAGATGCTCAATCAGGATTTTGAGTCTATCCTAACGGTGAGCTTAACCAACAAAATCAACTGTGAGGCTCTGTTAGACTTTTTTTAATCTCATCATTATCCTCATTGTAAGCAGCAACTTTGTCAAGAAGTTGTTCTTGCAAGTGACAAATCCCTGCAACATCCCTCTTAGATCTTTGTTTAAGAAGAATCAGAGAGGATTATATTCATATATAAATGATGATGTGAGAACACTAAAAGAGAAAAATGACGGGGGAGACTTTGGCGTTGCTTCCATGAATGATGTGATGTTACGCTGAATGCTGAATGAAAAATTTGATTGTGGAAACTTTTGAATGCGTTAATAATTTTTAACCTGTCTTCTGTCTTTTGCAATTTAAATATTCCCAGCGCATTGCGATGCAATGAAATGTAATGCTATACAATGCACTGCAAGTTTTGAAGGTTTAAGCAACGTATGTAAGACAAGGATTTTTCCCATTTAAATTCTTGTCACAATTTTCATACTTAATTTACATTCATTTTCATGCACAATTTCAGTACAGTACAATCATTCAAACCAAATGAATCAAGCTGGGAAACACGTTTCGGCCTAATTGACGATTATTGGACGAAAGTAAACTTTTGATTTTGATTTGTGCGTGTGGCTGTATGTTTGATCATGTATTTTTCAGGCAAACACTGTTATTTGATTCAAATGGTTGCCATTTATTTATTGAACATAGGTGCCGTCACACATCCATTGTAATGGGGTTATTTTGTGTAGTTTATGTCTTTGTTGTAGTGTTATACTCAATTTTATGCATAGGTACTTAATTAAATCTGCTGTTTTGCGTTTTAATTTTGGCACGCATTCTGTCTCCGCAATTTCGAAATTGATTAATATGTAATTTATACATTTTCCAACGAGTAGAAATTTGTGATTTAAGTACCTATCTGGTATTTCACCACTACTTTTTGGTGTCTTTCCAAAACTGAGTAAATTTCAATTTTTCGAAAAATTAGCTTTCGACTCATAATTCAGTGACTATTAACATTCATTCACTAGGTATTGACTTACAGAGCTTCAATTGATGATGTCGATGCATATCATGTGTGTGTAAAGTCTCCCTTTACAACATTCAACAATGAATTACATGGAGTGTCTACATTAATATCTCCAATCTCCTCGTCCTGAATATGCGTAAAATTATAGATCGTAGCGTAGCGCACTTTGAAATTGGAAGTTGAGCGATGATACAATAATTGCATGCTACCGTCACCGTAAATAATGCTGAATACTGATTCTGAATAACTTATGAATTTGCCTCTGTTATTGTTTTTCTTAGGTGTAAGCGGAAAGAGTATGATGTAGCGAATCTGCCCCCAACCTCTGTCATCATTACATTTCATAATGAAGCACGGTCCACGTTACTACGAACCATAACTTCAGTTCTCAATCGATCCCCACCACATTTAATACATGAAATTATTCTTGTGGATGATGCATCCCCAAATGGTAAGAAGAGGGTCACGTTGAACCACACTTCTTACGTCTACTCGTTACTTGTTTTTAAATCCTTTGTCTTTATCAAATACCTTAATTATATGATTTACAATTCTAAACGGTCAATTACATCCTAATTTTTGAATTTCTATTTTTCTCTTGTTCGATGCAGCCGAAGATGGTTCAAAGTTAAATGCAATCCATAAGGTCAAAGTCCTGCGGAATGAAAAAAGAGAAGGTAAGATGAATATAATGCTGATTTTCCTATAATTATTAGATGATTGTGTCTGTAAGTGTGGTATAGGGTTAGATACATTTCGGTATGTACGTTTATTTATTTTCATCGGCGTTCGTTCCTTTTCATTCTTTATTACTACCATCGCATCAGTATTATATGCTGGAAAGTAAGTTCAGTAGTGCATTAGAGCTCATTGTTTCATATGAGCTAATCTCCTTTGACCCGGTAGTGAGTGCTTTGACTTCATTTGATAAGGGGGTTATTACATACTTACATACAAAGGTGCCTAGGTATGATCACAGTACGAGGTTGTAGCTTTTTATTCTACATCAAGACATTATTCGTCGGTCCTGCAGTATTTATTGTTTAGTCGTTTTGAACTTTTCGCAGTTGGATACTTAATTACCTGTATTTTGTATCGTGATTGGGAGAGCAAATCGATTTCATGCTGTTAGATTTGTAGAAGTCGATGAAAGTGAAATGGAATATGAATCAAATTATGAGTTTGTAGTCCAGTAAAATATAGTTTAAATTGCTTTTGCTGTTGTTGGGTATTATATTTATGATTTTAGACCCTTTTTGAAATCAGGTTTATATGACATGATTCATTTTTCTCTACCCGATTATTTTGTGTTGTGGTTTCTTGTACGTTTTTCCGATAAAATTTTGATAGGAAGTCTCAAGGTTTTGGAGCATTTACGGATATACCTTTTCGACTTTGATATGTTTTTTTAAATTTTTATGTTGTGCGGGCAACACTTGACAGATCATTTTGAATTTCATGCAAATATTGTCAGTCATCGTTTTGTATACCTAAAAGCTCACCTAAATACCATTTGACACTCCGTGAATTTAAATATAGGTGCTTCAGTGTTGCTTGTGGAACATCTTGATAGCATATTAATAGAACGTTTTGCACACCTTATCTTTATGTAAATAGCGCGTAGAATGTGCATAGCATATCTTGCATTTGAAGGCGTGATATTACACTGCACTTCCAGTGTCTGTCGCACCCACAAGGACAGCTTCAATTGTCTGCATACCTGTAATTATGCTTATGGGAATTAGGATGTGTAGATGTATCATGCGTATAATTATGTAGGTATTGTTTCGTAGTGCTCTATTGTGTTATGCACATGCTTTTGTGCATACGAATAGGATTTAGGATGTACAGAGTAGGAAATGGAATTCCCACACGCATCTCGCTGACTTAAAAATCAAAATTGAGAATCAACATCAAGTGTGGTGCGTGGAAAATTGGAAGTTGGTATTTGACCTCTCGACTCTACCACAGTAGGAATATGTGCAAATATGTGTGTTTAATATGTAGAGTCAGAATTACTGCAGCATTTCAGTGTGAAGACGATCTTATATGCAAATGCAAGGCATCGAATTGGCAGGGTAATGATGATATGATGATGATGAAATGACGTGAGATGAATGAAATATAAATACATGTAGGGACATCTTCAATCTCTCACATGTTTCTTACATACGTACATAGTGAAGATTATTTACCAGTGGTATGCGAAATATTGATATCGTATCTGTATATGCATGGCATCTATATAATGAAATCTAGCCGGGTTCAAATTGATTATTTTGAAAAGCGTCGAAAGCTCTTTATCGTCTTCGCCTCTTATATTATTCTTGCCGGGCTTGGCTCATGGATCTAACTATGGCTCTGGGCTTTTTGGCTTTAACACCGACCGTTAGATTATAATTTTGATTGCATATTGGATTCAAGACTGCACATGTATGTAACTTTATACGTATTATGTGTGTTCCTAGGCATATACTCTGGGTACTGTCTGTTTTATACAGGCTGCAAAGTTTGACGCTAAAAAGTCGTAGCTAATGCAATATCCAACATAGTCGCATGGCAAAATTGATTATTATATAGGGTTGAGTTTGAAGCGGAGACTATTGAAATTGAAAATGTGCGAGGATGGCTGATGGCATCCTCGTTATTATATATCGTCAACTTAACTTCCATACATTCTTGAGAAGAATATTTTTAGAGGATAGTTAGTACTTGTATCTGCCTAGTTTCGTAGTTAATCGAAAAAGTAAAACGAAAGCGAAAGGAACAGGGAAGGAATTATAATATCATTTTTAGACGGCGCTAAAAAATTTGCAATTTTCTGAAGTTAAAGCCCAGACGATACTACATACGTTTGATTCAGTTTCCACTCTCCACGACTGTGGTGGTCTCTGTCTGGTTAGATTTGGTCTTTGCTCTTTACTGACTGCTGTACAAAGTCCAAGTCGAGGTCGAGACGGAAGTCTATTTGCTATTTGCCAGCATCAAGTCTTCGTACTTTATATTCTCTATGTATACGATTGTATGAGTAAGTGTAACTCTCCTTTGGGAGTGTGGATAGCGATGCAATGAACTTTACTCAATAATCAATAAAAATTGAAAACCATGTCGAAGATGCGGTAAGTAGGTAAGTAAGTAGTTGTGGAATATACGTACCTACTTGACTTTTCCGTGGTTATTATTAGCTCTATATGTATTTCTTACAGAATTGTAGAGTCTTACTTACCTACTCGACGGGTAACATGGATATCTATGAACTGTGTATCTAATTGTATGCACATTTTTGCTGTTTGGTTATAAGATTTGTGCTTCTACTCTTCATTTACTTTTACTCTGAGTTGACTATAGCAGGGACTGTTGTTGCTGTTGGCGTTTCTGATTCCTGGTTCTTTAATACTTGATTTTTATTTCTATAGTAAACTGCGTTATCTTTAATGCGAATGATCTTAATATAGTTGCATTACGTTTGAATTATTTTCGAGTTATTTGTCAAGTAGGTAGGTTATCACTACGGGATAGATGTTGATAGCATGGTCAATAATGAGTGTGTAGGCAAATGAATAAGTACTAAGGTATCGTTAGTGATTTAGTCGAGGATAGGCAGTTGATTTTGGTGTTTGGTGTTAGTAGTATATTATTAGTGTCCTGCAGTTAATTTTTCATTTTCCAATTGAGTTGCCTTGGTTTACCTTGCCTTAGTTTGATTTGACTTTGGCATATCTCGAAATGTCTTGACTAGGCTTGACTGAACTCGTTAAATGACTCAGGAGAGAATGATTTCATGAGAGCCAAAGCAAGACTATGTATGTCGTTATACCCTGCTGTGATTCTCTGATCGTTTTTTTCTGTTCCTATTCATTTCTCCACGAATGTCTATACGTGTATAAGTATTGTAGAAATGAACTAGCTAGAGTAGTTATAATTGTAATAGCAGTTATAATCTAGGTACGATAATGATTGTCAGTGCCAGTATGCACAAAAAAGAGATATAATTGAATGTGAACTGATTGAATGGAATTGAATGAAATTAATTTCCTTTAAAAATTCATCGTGTTGTTGCGAATTTCAGACGAAGACGAGAGATAAGTGGTGATCAGCACAATAATATAATGTTATTATATACGAGTACGTAATTATCAGTATTTTTTTCGGCTTTCACAACATCTCAACGCTTCTTTTATATTAGTATTTAATTCACGCACTCGATCTTCTTGACTTGGTTTGACTTGACTTGACTTTGAGCCTTGAGACTTTGGTACTAACTAACTAGGTAGGTAGGTACATTGGTAGGTAGTTCGTAAGTGGTACTTGTGTGAACAAACTAGATGTAATTAGTGGAGGGAGTAGATGTGAAGTGAATGTATCTAATAATATGATTGGTGTAAGGTGGTGGAGTTAATTACTTTGTATTTGGACTAGAATGTAGACATGTGTGAATTGCACCTGTTGTGACTGTGAGGCTATTGAAAATTAATTTTTGATTGAATTCTTGTGGCGAATTTTGACAGGTATTTATTAGCTGTTACTGTATTAGTGTCTTCTCTTAGAGCAAATTGAGAGTGCATCTTCAATGCAATTCGAATTTTGTCTTTAATTAGTATCTTCTGCCTCGCCCGTGAGATACTTTTAGTTGATTCTGCTGATAGAGAATTATTATTTCACAGTATTTGTATAAGAGCTGCTGTTTCTTACCTACATTTTTAAACTCTGGACAAAAAGTATCTACCTAGTATAGGTGCACACATTCTAAGCTTTCAAAGCACTCATATAGGTATATCAAGGTTTGTTTTGATTCAGTACGTATTAGTATAAAAATGGCGCATTTAAAATAGGTGTTGTGCTGCACTTTTTAGAAGAATTTTTGAAATCCGTGTGTCGTCAGTATGTTACCTTTTCATAATGGTATGGTGTTTCAAAACACCATACCAAAAATTAAAATAATAATCAAATGATTTTCTAGTTTATTTTTTCAAAAAGGTATTCCTAGGTATTTCTAAGAGTATTTTCGTTCGTAAAAAGTAATATTTTCGTACTTGTGCAGCTTAGTATACATTGTTCGTTCTAGCTGTTGCAGAAGCGTTTTCGATCACCAAGTGCTCATAAAAACCAAAAATTGTAACAAAAGGGAAATTTTAGAACTGGCACAGGGTAATAATAATACATGTAGTTTAAAACAATGCGGACTCGTTCAATTTAGAAAACCTACCTTTTGTAATATTTCATCTCGAAACAATAGTCTCCGAGTAAGTTATTATCCAATTACCTACTATTACGGCCTGTGTAATCTCGTGCTTATCTGTGGATTTGGATGTTAATGATGATGCTGATAATAAATGTGGAGAAGGGAATCTGATGTTACATCGAAAATCGATATAGAAAATATGAGTTA
>JAAXYX010003549.1:0-14126 GCA_036851915.1 Ptenothrix huangshanensis | reverse complement strand
ACCGCGCTAAAGGGTTAAAGTTTAAAGATTGATAATAACTTTTGGTGAAGAAAAGCTTCGTAGGAGATCCCATTTCCGTCTTTATGAGTCATAATCGCTTGCTAACACGGTTTGTGATTTCCAATCAGTTTTTTTCAGCTTCAGTGTATCGTTTATAAGAGCAAATTGGAAAGGTAATAAGAACAACATCAACAATTGACACGAGAACGGAGTTTACCAACGAAAAATAAGCAATCACAGCCTTGGTCACTCAATATCATTTGGCAATCTGGAAGGATCAAGACTAAAGAATCCTTAATGATTACTGACTCAGACTGACTGTTTAATGAGTTTTGAGATTGCCAAGAAAAGAAAGGTGCAACTGATGATGATGTAATAGACGCTGTTAACAACTTTCTTGAGAAAAAGATACGTTTGAAATTGGTGTGCAATGATTTTTATCAACAGTCGTTATAATTTTACTATACCTTTGTCTTTGAGGTAATACCTTATTGTTCTTGCTGCAAAGAACAAGATTTGTTTACTTTCGTTATATTATTTTTATGCGTGTATATTTTCGTAGCTTCTTTTAACGTCTGTTTGTACAAATGACTGCAATAAAACCAATCATTTACATGTACAATAATTATCATTATTGTTAGACTAAAAGTAAGTTGCAAAAATCATACTGTTCTTAGCAGTACTGTGTTGCAATACCGTTAGGTAATGTTAAGGTAACTAGGACTAGGTCATGGCACCGACAGCCATATACATGAATTTGTGAAATAAAAAGTGATAATGAATAATGCTACAGTTGGATACTACTGGAAGCAATTAAAAATATATCTTGCTTTTACGAAAGACTTTACTTGACACAGAAGAAACTGTTAATAATTAAAAGTTAGAAATTCAATAAAAATGTATCCAGAAAATGCTTTACGAGGCCGTAGGCGAAGTGTGTTATCGCTACTAATTTAATGTCCTGATTATTTTATGGAAATTAATTTAGTCTTTTTAATTTAATGCTAAATTTAGTGTTTTCTCCACCATTTCTAAATGCTCTTAATATTTAATATGTATGCAATTGACAATTGAAAATTATTGAACTGCTGGTTATTGACAGTACGAGTTAAAGCAACACAAAGAGAAATCCTGCTGATTCTATTCCAGCTTGAGCTGCCATTACCCGTTTACTTTTTCAGCAGGTAGGTCCATCTCGAGAAATGGAGAAATACCACTAGAAGAACGTCGTACTCGTGGCAACGATCAGAATTCTTACCTTCACACAATGTACAGTGCAGTGGCTGCGCTGCCACAGAAATAACTTCAATCATCTCTAATTTCATTGATGGTAGTTAATTATGCTAAATAATTACGTCAATAACAGATCGTAAAGAAACATTAGATTTTGCATTAAAAAAATTGTATTTAAGGCTAGACTAGAGTTGGCTTAAATCGTTTGGTTAAGGTTCTCACTCAGTAACCATAGATACTACTTAGGTAAAGTTTTTTTCTATTGAAAATTTACCTTAACCTAACGATTTAAGCCAACTCTAGCTTAGCCTTCAAATTAAATCTTACATCAGATTACAAAAGTTACCTATGTGTCGAAATATAAATAAGTATTCAGCAGTCATTTTACGTATTTTTTAAACTGTAATAGGTACATACATACATACTACAATAAATTCAGAGCGATTCATTTTATCATCGAACTTGTGACATCCATTATTTTGGTATTTCTGTATCAAGACTCATAATTTTAACAGTCTTCGTAAAAGAACTACAGAAGTACCGTAGTAATTAGGCTATAGTGTAGTCCTTGGTGATATCCCATTTTCATTTTCTCTAACTGCCAGCCTTGTTTTGCTGGTACTTTTGACTTAAAATAGGTCAACGCAACTTGTACTTGTAGTAGTACTATTGTTTTACATTTCTATTATTCTACTGTGAAATTCTTTTATAGAGAAATAAAATAAAAAGAACAAAACATTTTGACACAAAATGGTGAAAAGCAAAAGACGCACACTTTTACAGCATAATTACGGACAAACAAAACCATTTAAGTTTAATCACACAAAAATAAACAAATCGAGTGTTATAAAAGGATGCAAAAACAAAATACAACTTTAAAGTATTAGTTTGTATCACCAGACTTAACGGTGGTTGTGGTTTATATTACCGTAAAGCGTCTAATAAGAACCCCGGCTCTCTTTGCAAACTTAAAAAATGTGCACAAGAAAATGATTTTCATTTTTTCGAATCTTCACTGCTCAATATTAATTACCGAAGGTACAACTTTGAAAAAAACTTGCACTGCAGTAATCAAATTACTTAATCCTTAAGTTCACTACCAACGACTGCAATTTCAATTAGCAGCAGCTCTTCTATGTTCTACTTCATTGTAGATTTATGTGCATTTCTTTTTCGTAATGACAAAATTTGAGAATGACGTCATTCTAAAAATTGAGCTGCAAAAGTTACAATTTTTGTCATTTAATATTCATCAGAACATATATGTTTAAATAGTGTTGATGAGGAGTCATTACTAGCAGAGGACACAATTGTATCATATCTCTGGATAAAAAAGTTCTTCAGAAATAGCAGAATTTTTGTTGAAATATTAATATTGAAAATTAATATTAGCAAGAACTACAAGACGCAGATGCCCTGTTCATTCCATGCACTATAACTTGACCCACTTTCTGCTTTTTATTTTATGGATTCTCATGGGGCACATACACTGAATGGGGTGCTTTATTTAATTAATTTATTTTTAATGGGGTTCGACCTATTCCGGGACGAAGTCTAGACGAACTCTTGCTCATGTTCTAGGCAATTGTCACAGAGGAGATCTGCTTAGAAACGCAAGGCATAATGATGTTCGATCAATTATTGCAAATCATCTGCGGCAGGTCATGAAATTCAGTGGTAATAAATGCAAGGTTTTCGAAGAAGCACACGGCATTTCCAATAACGGTTCAACTAGACGAATAGATATCCTATATTATGATTTATGATGAGAAGACAAAAAAAGGATTTATTATTGATCCTACAATCAGATTTGAAACAGGAGTAGGTCAAGCGGAAGAAGTTAATCGAGAAAGAAGGCAATCTTCAAAGAGAAATATTCTCTCCGAAGTGTTGAGGTCATCGGTCTTCTAATTGGTGCAAGAGGAACATTACATTTCTTTCAAAATTTTCGAAAAGAATTTGGTTTATTTGCACGATTAGTAAGGACATCGTTGTAGCCACAATACGTGGATCTAATCGCATAGCTCATAATCATATCTATACTACTTAGGTTTAGTATGGAATACTCAAAATATAATCAAAATAACATTATAGCCAGAATAACCCGTAATTTGTGTATAAATTAGTACTCAAAATTTGTTTGTATTTTACTGTGTCTTATGGTAATTACCGTTGTAGGTAACAGTGTAATAAAATTATTACTTTCTCTCTATCTCTTGGTAGCAGCACGGCATTGTGACAAAGGGCCAGCCATAATAAGGGGCTGGTTATCTTTAGAGGCCTGCTGTCTTTATAATTAATTGTATCGTTGACCCGGTCCAGACTAATTTTAGGGGCAGGTGTATTATTAGAAGTTTAACGACATGTATTATTAAGATATCGAATTAGTCCATTCAACAGATGTTTGTAGGACTATTTCAGCGACAATTGAGCCTCAAAAGCTTTGACCTTTGCCTCCGTTCAAATTTTCTTTAAAGGGAAATCATTTGTACGCATACATCATACATGTTTACATGTAAGACGATTTTAATTAAGGAGTTTCGCTACTTAAGCTTCTTACTTTGCCACCCTTTTATTACCGACAAAGGAGGCTTTGACAAATCCTGGCGTTTTAATGATTTTGGACCTGTTGTATTTTCCAAACCTGTGCTTGTTTGAGAATTTCGGAAAAATCTGGCTCTATTGATTTTCTTATGGGATTTAACGTGCGATGATTTTGTGAAAAACTACACAAAAAATCATAAAAACCGGAGCGCATATGTGAAAAACACAACTGGTCGAAAATTATTAAAGCAGTCGAATATTTGAATTTTATTTCCCTCTGCCGCTATAAGAGAAGCATTTAAGGAACATCAGTTTTTTATGGAAGGACATATAGTTCTCGGACCAGAGCAGACCAGACAACAGGTGGCTAGACAAGAGGGTATTAAGGTGAGTCCATCCGAGGGAAAAATATCAGACCAGCCTGATAATAATTTTCTCAAACCTAAAAGTTATTCTTTCAAACCCCGAAAAACTGCACAAGCTCAATTTAAAAAAATAATTTTTGGTTATTTCATGCGTCAGAATTATAGATAACATAATGCCGTAAATAATTACGTGTACAAATCGTTTGATGACAAAAATTTGGTCCGAAGCTATTGACCAGATCAAATCGGATCAGACCAGAGCAAAATTTACCATAACCACTACCATTATCACTACTGAAGAGCAAACACTCCAAGATGTTCGCACCTAATAAGAAAGGATGTCCGGTCAGAAGAATGTATTCAAAAGAGTGCGGGCTAGAAAACAGTAGCCAAAAGAATGCAGGGTCACCAGAGTGCGGACGAAAAGAGTGTGGTCAGAAGAGTGTAGTCAAAAGAGTGTGTGGTCAGAAGAGTGCAGAGGGTCACAAGAGTGTGAAGCCAGTGGAGAGCGAAGACAGCAGAGCGTAAAGATATGATTGTACTTGCAAGAACTTAAGATCTAAGCCTCTTGTATGACGGTCTCCACTGTGGAATAGATTTTTCAAGGAAGTTTCCCCCCGTCAAAAAAAGGTAATGCCTCTGAACAAGTGTTAATAATTCCTCGACCGGCTAAATCTTAGCATTGTTGGAGTATTCGCACACGCGTTTAAATTCATGGCGTAATTTTAATTAACAATAATAAAAAAACGAAAAAAGTCGTTATTCAGCAATTAACAGAACAGCGGCGAAGTAAAAAGCAACTACATGCAGCAGCCCGTTTAAAGGTTATCAGTAACTTGAAAGAGCAATGTTTGATTACACTCAACAATCCTACAATCATCCATTATTAATTTCTTCGCGCTTCACTAGTCTCGCACTCCTGTGACCTTGCACTCGGTTGGCTCAACACTTCAGCTACCACACACTCTTTTGACCACACTCTTTTGGCCACACTTTTCTGACCACACTCTTCTGGCCACACTTTTCTGACCACACTCTTCTGGCCACACTTTTCTGACCACACTCTTCTGGCCCGCACTCTTCTGAATACTTCTTCCGGCAGAGAACGTTACGAAAGTAATATATTTTTTAACTCTGCATGCAAAGAGCTATAATCTGCTTAACAACATATTGCGTATGCTCATTTCGTTCGTTCCTACAAAATTGAAGTGTCATTTAAAAAGCTAAATTTTATGTCCGAATTTTGATCTTCCCTAATTTTATATAAATGAACGAAAATGAGCCCATACAAATACGTTGACAACGTCAATTGAGTGTTTTTGCATGCTGAAAGCTGAGCTTAAAAATATTTAAGAAAGTACATTTTTGAGCCTTGGTAAGCATTCATTGGTGAAAATAGCCCTCTTATTGGTATCAGACCGGCAAAATGCAACTCGTGGTTTTTAGTTTTTTGTTACTTACGAGCAAAACCCGCCAACTGATTTCGTCGAATCTTCCTGAAATATTTTTTCGTATCAAGCGCGTCCAATAAAGCGAAATGGAGTAAAAACGTTATGCGCACTCGAAAATGAAAATTCGTTCACTGACAAACAATTAAGAAAAAACTTACTTTGGCCTCAAAAACGAAAATTGGAGTTTTACCACTAAAACAACCACGTTTTCAATAACCAAAGGTCACTTACCTGTGGTGTGTTTCACTTTTTCACCATTTTCCTAAAAGATGACTCCGAGTCAGTGTAGCAATAATACAACTTACTTAACTTAAATTCATGCACGTATTTATCATTTCCAACTAAAATTAAACGTTTTTAAAACGTTCTTTCAATGCCACACTGATTTGTAAGCCTACTTTATCAGACGTTTGTGGGTAAAAATATAGCTAAGAGTGATTTCACTAAAATACTTTTTTTAATTAACTACGCCCTGTAAGTAACTGTTGGACGAAAAAATCGCTCCCCTGGTCATTTTTATTAATGGTCTTTTGTGAATTCAATTCAATTCAGTTCAAGTTTATTCAAGTGAAAAGGTACAAACTGTACTCTTATGAACTTCATCTCCATACTCGAGACTCTTATTTTGGTGTATAACAATAATAGCGGTATACCCGGACCGATGCAATGGCTCTGTATTGCTGTAAATATACAAAATTGCAGAAGTTTTATTATATCGTACATAATAAAATGTACAATTCCCATAGCGACATTTACCGTATTGTAAATTTAAAGAAATACAGCTCCCTTTACATCGGGTCGAGTTTAACCTTAATATAATTCATTTGAGTCTAAACTAAGATTACCAGTATGTTAACAGGTAATGTCATTATTTCCTTGCATTATCTTTTTGCATTAAAGTGAACAATTATATTTCCTTGCTTATTAGCTGTATAATCTCCCTCTACGGGTATTTACAACGTCATTCATGTATAATTATCGTAATAGTAAAAGCCTTTAACGTACGTGGTTTACTTAAATCAAAAGTTGAAGCCAAAAAAATTTTGTGGAAGGTGCTGCTATGGAATAAATATGCTTCACCAACAAACTTTTTTTCCAAGAACTCCACAAAGGCAGCTCTGAAGTTGTGGTTCATTCGCCCTCTCTAGAGGAGAACGAGAGTGTGAACGAGCAAGAGTCGAACTTAGAACATTCTTTCAACTTTGTTCTATTCATTCCAGGCTTCAACTGTTCCAAATTAAAACGGTTAGATCAGACAGTCATAATTCAATAATTTGCTGAATATTTCATAAAACAATAACTGTTTCATTTTGCTCATCTACTCTACTAAAGGTTCGTTGAGTTATGACATGCGTCTAAGGATGAATTAATTTGGATAGGTATGTTATAAAGCCACTGTCAAAGGCTGTTGACTGTAATTGTAAAAATATGTAGGTAATTAAAAAATATCCGTGAAGTACGCCCGACGGTTCGTCCTTCGTGTCAGAGCTTTCAACATCGCTAAGAAATCCCAAAATGTTGTGTACCAATATGTGGCGATTCGTGATTACGATATTATCAAATCTGAGAAGCTCTGATCGTGAGAAAATGAAAGAACTGTCGGGGGCTCGATTGATGTTTAATTAGTTTTTGTTTGTAGATTTTTAGGAATTTATTGTTATATTACTGTTGCTCATTACTACGCGGAATTTCAATTAACTAGAATAAGTACACCACCGCCCAATTCCTCTATTATTCAATAGTCACTGGAATCCTTACCAGAGGCAGGAGCCTCCGGTAAGGATTCCAGTGGCTTACTTAGGTAAGTATATCTTCTAAGTATACTTTTCTTAAGTAGTCAGAATTTTTAACTTTGAAAGTGAAATCACAACTGATTATTAATTATATGGAAATTTTGCAAATTAAAAACCTGCAACGATTGTAGTAAGTACTGAAAAATAGGAAGTGAAAAAGATCTCAAGATTCGAAATGATAGAATTCAAAATTATACAAATATTTGCCTATTGTAATTACTGACAATTAATAATTAAGTATTAAAAGTATTAATTGTTTAATTATTATTAATTAATTCTTAATGGATTATTGGCTTTTAATAATTATCAATTATATAATCGTACTTGCACTGCAAATTACTCTGAACAAGGAATCAAAAATATCGAAATCGAAGCTAAAATCTAAAATAGTTACACAACTATAAATTTAAATTCAATAACGGTCGTATTTAAATGTTAAAAGCATATTTTGATGAAAGCATAACTGACGTAATTTGGATGAAATTAGAATGTCATGCGTGCTCGATTATTATAAATAATTATCCTAAAGATAATTACGAATCTACGTTCAAATAATTTAGTACATCCCCTTCATTCTAAACTTTGCTAATAAAGAAAATGGAAAGTCCTACTGTCTCGTTTTTGAGAATTCTGGCGAAGATAATTTTTTCAGCTTTATGTATGTATAACTATCGCCTGTATTCACTTCGGTTTTAAACCCACCGTTAGAACAACGTATTCATTTGAACTGTAGGTAAGTGAATGTAATTAAGTGATACATTTAAGATCAACCTAGCACAGAAACAATCGCCTATTTTAATCATTGCTTGCGTTCTTTTATCCCCACCTGGAAATACATTGCTTGAAACAAAACTATCACAGAAAATGGAAGCTATTGCATTTGACATCGCTTTTTTCTACTTTTAAATTCCCAGATAATTAATATCGTCTTTTGATAACTTTCGCTCAATTCCTTGATAACAGCCATTTTGTTCTCAAAAATAATAATAACTAGGAATAGCCATTGCTGACCAATATCTTGACTTCTTATCTCTTTGTTGTTTCCAAAGTTTAGCATTCTTCTCATAATGAAGTATGTACATACGCACTACGCATCCTAATTCATTCTCCTAACATTCTCTATTCCTCCTAAAAGGTAAATGTATCCCAAGCCAAAGTATTAATAATTATAGAATTTACAAACGATGTTATCAACTGAAAAAAATGAAGAAATGATTGTATTACTAAAATGTATCCAGTTAGGATATAAACACATGTAATACATATGTACATTCCTTGTCATTGATGGAAACGCATGTACAGGCGCATTACACAGGAATACATAAGAGGATTGGGAAGCCGAAACTCGGAGGAAAGCGAGACTTGAATTTTTTGGACCTGAGCGGTCTGACAGTATGCTTGGTAACAATACACGCACCATAATAAATCTAATGAGCAGTAAAATGGAGCTAGGAGGAAAATCTGGGAGGAAAAAAGGAATTGGATTTAAAAGGGATAATCTACATAAATATTACGCGTGTTCGGATGATCTGAATGGACTAAAAAACGATAAGGAAATTGAGGGTAAATGAATGAAATTGCGAAGAGAGGAATGGAGGAATGGGAGAGTTGGTTATGTTGTGGGTTAAAATACGTGGTCGAGGTGGACGAAGGTGTAGGGAAGGAATGGGAATAAGGCAGGAGGCTTGAAGAAGTGAGTATTTGTATTCGATCATTTGTTTGCTTGATGGTTGGAGTATGTCTAGAATTTTCCCGCATTCACAAATCTCACCCAAACATATGAGAGAAGGGGAGAGCGAGAGCGACCAGAGAGGCATTTGCTTTGGCATTGGCATAAATACACGAAGGCAAGGTAGGGGAAGAGCCAAGAGTTGTAGTGAGAGAGAAAAAACGGACAACGAAAAGTTCCCTCCATTTCGTCAAATAATGTGAAAATCCAGATATACCAGAATTTTTAAAATATTTTACACATTTTCCGGGCGTAGAATGCCAAGAAAAACCAATCCACTGCTTCCGACGACACCGGTCAGGTCAACAGGGGCTAAGCAGGTTAGAGTTAACGATGGAATTACGCCAGATACGGAGGAAGCATCTGAAGCACTATTGTTACTTGGTGGGTCGTTTGCTGAAAGTGCTGTCACACCTCAAGGTAATCATTTCCGATCCACATTATCTAATTAATCAAGCTAGTGGGCTTTCATTTTTGGAATTAACTTAATGACGAGTATGGTAGAAAGTGGTTGGTCCGTTACATCCATATTCAGTCTTCATGGCTGTGCATGGTACGGGTACTGCACTCACCACTATAGTGTACACTACAGTACTTGTGTTATGCAAACGCACAACCGTTGACGGTGTGGTTAGTATGTACTACGATGCGTCGTGTCGATGGACGTGGCACTAGTCATTTCGAAATGTTGAATCGTAATTTCAAAATGAATTGTTCATGCTTTTTGTAGGACAAGGGATCCCAAGACTTACTCCCAAAAAACCAGATGCAAAACGCAAACTAGATTTAGAGCCAAAGAAGACACGAATTGACTCATCCCTCTCTGCTCTGACTCGACGATTCGTGACACTCATCCCCAATGGAGGGTCATTGGATTTGAATGCGGCTGCGAGGTCACTACAAGTTCAAAAAAGAAGAATTTATGATATTACAAATGTACTGGAGGGTATAGGTGTTCTTACCAAAAAATCCAAAAACAATATTCAGTGGAGGTGAGTAATCTTAGTCACTCGTTCGATACTGTTCAGTGCTGTTTCGATTGTTTGCAAACATTCTTTTTTTATGAATGGGATTGAATGATGTTTGGCTTTGAGTATGCATGATGTTCCTGTGCATTTCGAGTTACATTCAAACATCTATTCAGTGCAGTTGACACATATAACAGAGTTTCATTTCGAAATTGTGGTACAAATTAGCCGGTGCTATGCAGCTGTAGCTGTATAGCTAAAATTTTGCAGCTAATATTTTATTTTTTTGGGAAATTATTGGCCTGTAGCCCCAATAAATAGTCCTAGTTGACATCAGTTGTCATTTGTCATGTCTAGTTCAGAATTCATGCATCATGCAGCTTCTACATATTTTGGTGTTGGTACAGCACCACTTACTTGACTTTACTGAGTCGTAGTTAGTGTAATCACGGTAGTAATTATGGATGATTACTGAATAGATACGGATCACACGAGGTTGTTGAAAACTGGTGCGTCTTCATATGTAACTTTTGTCCAGAGATGATCTAACATTGCATTCCAGCGTTATTGTTGATAATAATCAGTTCTTATTTGGTCTTGTTTTACAGTTACTGTTAACTATATTTTACATCGATCTTTACTGTAATCGTATTCACATGACATTTTTTATTTTTTGTGAAAATCCGTCATTTCGTCACATGCAAGTCATTTACTTGATTAGACATTCTATGTCGAATTTCGCGAATTTTGTAGATATGTGTATTGTGCTAGTTGTTAACCTGGTGGAGAATCGGAATTTCTTTTCATTCATCTATATTGATTAAAATGCTCATGCATTCGCGTCTGAAAACCTAGATAATCATTAGTACCCAATTAGAGTGATGTCTTATGTTAACGATCTTTGCAGGGATTATGAACTACACTCTGTAACATATAGAAACTTCGTGATTGACACAGGCTGTTTTTACGGTCATGTATTGTTTTTCGACGATATCCATTTCGTTGTGTCAAAAGAATTAATATTGTCATGTTGATGTTGTATTGATGGTGCTTAAACATTCGCGTGTATAATTCGTTAATTTCTCTTATGCTTATTCGCAGTGACAAATTATCAACTCTTGAAGGTGACAAAAGAAAGAAAAAATTAGAGTCTGATGTAGCTTACTTATCGAAAAAGGAACAGGAACTTGATAATTTGATTACTTCGTTGGAAACTTCAATGAGAAGTTTGACAGACGAGAAGAGATGGGCTTATTTGACACACGGAGACATTCGTACGATTCCAGTGTACAAAGATCAAACTTTACTACTAGTTAAAGCTCCGCCTAATACTTCGCTCACTGTTCCCCCCGTGGAGGAGGTAATTTCATATTTTTTGATTATGTTTGTACTTGTAAGTTCTATAATTTAGGATAAGGTTTAAGAACCATTGTCATCTCTTCAGTAGTCTTTTTGACCTTACGTTAATTAAGGGTTTCAAATGACTTCGGCTGGAAATTTTTGGCTAGTTTTATTACTTATTGGGGTTAAACCCGTTGGCTAGTAAATGCCGTTGTACTTTGTAAATTTGTACAATTGCAAATATTTCAGTGGAGATTTTTTTAACATTTCCATGGCATCGGTTACAAATTGTAGAAATGCAGGCATTTACAAGCCAACGGGTTTCCCCTTAGTATGATTATTTCACTCTTCATAGGTGGAATATTCTTAGACATTATTACAGAGGATTGTTTCTCTTACCAAATAGAGCAATGAAATTTGAATTGTGAGAGGCGTTCTTGCATATGGTTAGTTGATTAGATTCATCTTTCAATGACATACCTATGCCTGTGGTATCATGCCTACTTAAAATTGAAGTATTGATATGTTTGGAATTTATCATTTTTAAGCGTGTTTCGAGTCAAACAAAAGAAAGTTGATAAACAAATTTTAAAGATTGCAATTCAAGGTTTGCATACTTATGATGAGTTTAGTCAGTTTGTACCTGTGCGAATCCTCTACGTACTAACGCACTCTAACTCAATTACGATAAGCAGGATTGAATTAGACATTATGATTCAAATATAAGCATGGGCCTCTGTCTCTGCTCTGTAGCAGGTACGTCAAATTCGATTTCAATAATTTATTGGTGGTATTTAATTCAGCCTTCACTAAACCGTGCGTTTATCGCTTTGGGTGTCATAGGCTCTGTTGAACCAAAATGACGAATCCCATCAACCGGGTGTATTCTGCCATATGTTTATATCGAGGTTTCCTTGATGGGACTCCCGAATTTGTCTATCTAACGCAACAGCTGTTTGTCTGTTGATTAGTCGGATAGTTCATATGAAGCGACTAGTTTATTTTAACTTTTAACATTAAAATATAAGAACAAAATGTTTTTAGCGACTAGAAGAATTAATTTCCAAAGTTTTGAAAGCAGCTTTCTTTACGGAATCATCACTATTACTATTAATCAAGCAAGTCGTATTACAAAGAAATATAATAAATTGAATTGAAATTTGACTAGAAGAATTAATTTCCAAAGTTTTGAAAGCAGCTTTCTTTACGGAATCATCACTATTACTATTAATCAAGCAAGTCATATTACAAATAAATATAATAAATTGAATTGAAATTGAATTGAAATGATTTCAATGCAAGTATGTAACTTCATAGTAACATATCTTAAGGCACACAACTTTAATCCTAATACACTTAGGCTTATCTAGTTGTATACCTGTCATACATCGCACAAGCAAATCTGAATCCCTGAGATGTATAACAGACGTATAATATAGTAGGTATAGTATTGTTCTCCTCTGGGTCTGCCTTTTGCTGAAAAACAATAATATCAAATAATTAATAATAATAGTACTAATAATGGATGTATATTTTAGTGCGCTTAAATTGACTAAACCAGGATTACCGTTTTGGGCTTTTAGATGTATTTTTGTTGTTTGAAGATGATTTGTTTTTACCATGTACACTCATGCAGGTAATTGGACCTCGAACCTTTAGAAGGTAGGTCTTACATGAATATAAAAATCGAGCCGACAATTATCTCCTACTATTAAAATCAACAAACTATGTACACTCTCCGATGTCCCGTTCTTAAAATCCTCCTGTGTGCATCTTCTTCCGCATCATAATCCTATAGATGAGTAACATATGAGTAGAAGTTGCACTCATGGTGATTTTAAGATTGGACTTCAGAGGGTGTACCATGGTGCCTAAACAAAAAATGTCTACTCAATACAAGGTGAGTCAATTTGGATATTTTGAATTTATTTTTGGGGACGCTGAACGGGACCCGAAATTGCTACTTTTATGCCATAGCCACCAGTTGTGTGTAATAACTCCAAAACAATAAACATTTTCACTACCTTTTTTTTTTAGTTAAGTGTACGGAAATAATCGAATAGTTGTAGATTTTAGCTTATAATGTCGATGAAAAAATGAAAAACGACATCGAATATGTAATGCGTAAACTGAAAATATTTAATTGCAAAGAAGGACAGCTTTTCTTGCTAAAAGCTGTAATTTTGTAAGAATTGAAAAATATTTTCGGTTTTTAATTTATTGCACAAAAATGGTAGCTATGGCATAAAAGTAACAATCTCGGGTCCCGTCCAGCGTTCCCAAAAATAAATCCAAAATCTCCTAATTGACACACCTTGTATTAAGTAGACATTTTTTGTTTAGGCACCATGGGGTGTACACATTGTTGTCAAACTGTAAGTCACCAACTAACTTTATCAAACATGCACGTGATTAACAAGAAAATTCAAAATCATGAATTCATTATAATTGCAGTCTAGCCATACCAAGCGTACTGCAATATATACTGAGTTCTGTATCAATGAAGATGGGCAAATATTTGTAGCACGTGTTTTTATCGTACACACTAAGATTATTTGTCAATCTACCGTATTTATGTAAAATCATATTGAAACTGAATTCATGCTTCATTCTCATTTATTTCTAAATAGGAAATTCCACAATCCACTTCTAATATCCCTTCTGTTTCCACTCTAATTGAATCCTTGGTTCATCAATAGCAA
>JAAXYX010003548.1:0-14126 GCA_036851915.1 Ptenothrix huangshanensis | reverse complement strand
ATATTTAATACTTTAACATAGCTTTCGATAAGCTGGAATTTCGATAAGCCGGACATTTTTTGAGGAACCCTCAATTCCGGCTTACAGCGATTCCACTGTACATGGCACGAGGCACGAGTATTGTGTTAATCTATGCAGCTACCCTTATTCCTGTTACAATTGCGTGATACACGAGGATACTTAGGTAGGTTAGAAATAACGCCAGGGATAATATCAATAATGATTTTATTAAGGCACATTTATATTAGCATTGGGTCTAATTAAATTAATACCAGTACCAACAGGAATTACTTGTAACTGAATAACATTACCATGCTTGCTATGGGTTGTCAAATATTCATTCAATACAATTAATTCCATAATTGTAAGTAAAGATCAGTTACTTTATTTAATGTAAACCAGTTTAGAAAAGTTAGTTATCAATATTTGTCTTATTAAAATAATTGCACCAATTTTGAATTACATTCTATACGGTAAAATACCAGAGCATACATACGTAGGATGTTTACTAAACTATCAACTGAATTCGGAGTTTAATTTAGTTCCATCTCTGGATATGAACCTGGTTGTACAAAAGTAGCTTGACTATAATTATGTACTTTCAGAGATGAAAGCTACCAGGTCATAAGCATTCGTTTTGTAGTAACGCTCTGGAAAAAATTGCACTACAATGCTCAGCCAGTTGTCTCTCAAAACTTTAACAAATCTCTACAAGCTAGCAAATCACTTTATCCTTTTTCCGTTTGATTGGGACTCAAAGTCGTCCGCATTAATAGTAGAACAAAGAAAATGGAAACATATTTTATCGGGGCTAACATTTAGTGCAATTGTAGCAGTACAAATCAATATCATATTAAGTCTAGTTCAAGGAGTCAGAACCAAGGACTACTCACAGGTTGCAATTGATGGGCTGTTTGTACTCTCTGGTACTGGAACACTCGTTCACTATTTTGCTTGTCTTCTTCAACGATATCAGATGAAATCATTTGTAAACGGCCTAATTCAAATGGACGCTCATTTAACTCGTAAGACTTTTTGTAGTTTGAACCACGTTTATTCAAAAACATTGTATGTAAAATCAAACATTTTGAATTTGTTCCCCTTCTAGGCCAGTGCTTTGGAAGGATCCGTCCGAAAATAAGTAAAATATGCGAGTATATACTTATTTGTTTCGGCTACTCATACCCTTTACTTGGCACTCCCTTTACTGCCTTATTTATTTTACAACCAGAAAACTCTCGCTATTTTTACCGATTTATACCCGAAAATCTCAAGTCTCCAGCAACCTTACTTCTTTACCTGGTATTTGAATACTGCCGAATAATGTCGACCCACGTAACTTCTTTGATTGGTTTTTTCTTCATATTGATCTATTCGGAGTGTACAACACTTTGGTTGAAATTCTCAAGCCAAGGATTTGAAAACCAGAAGGCATTTGGAGGGATTCGGCAGATCCAAAGGAAAGAGGCACTGGAAATATACGACAAACTTCAAATTGTCGGTATAATGGCAAATATTAGTTTTTCATCCGCTTTTCTGCCAATGACGTTAGTACTTACCATTTCAGTACATACTTTAGGTCTGTATGGAACAGTTATGCTCTACAATTTTTTTCGCTCACTCCTATTTGTTATTTTCCCGATATTAATTTATTGTGGCTTTGTTGTTGAGTATGTTGTTTGCAATTTGGTAGGAAACATAAATTATTGGTCCCAAAAATTTCTTAGAAGCTGGTTAGTAGAAGAGTCAGGGCATGCAAAAGTGTTTCAAAAGATTGAGCGATTAAAAATTAAATCATTGAGACCATTAGGGTGCAAAGTTGGGTCCGTATTTATAATCGAGCGCACTTATTTTCTAGTCGTTATTGTAATCGTTTCTAATATTACCATTAACATCATGCTATTGCATTGAGTATTGATAGAACCACAGTTTAGAGTATAGGCTTGAATTACTGTTATTTCTCTTATATGTACCTGCTACTTTCCAATAACTCCTAGGTCAAAAATTTGATTTTTGTAAATAATTCCCCAAATTTAAAGACCCTCGGTTCTCTTTCACCGAAAATCCCCATTTCAAATAATTTCATTTACATCATTACACGGAATTAGTTTTAATATTCATTGGATTTATGTTTTAATTTAGACTCCAAATCCAATAAACGTCATTTACTAACATTTTACAAGTGTACATATGTTGTGATTAGTTCGTTTTAAAAAAATTAATTTTCTGAATGTTTCAAGTCACTTGGCTATCAAAGGAAAAAAGATTTAAGGATGAATCTTATTTTTCCGAAACAGTTCGTCTGGTTTAAATCTTTGAACAAATTCAAACTTGAACATCGTCTATTATGTTAAAAATAAAACTGTAAGCTTTTAACTTGAAATTCATCTAAAGTGTATTAATTTATTTAATTATTAAAACATGTTTGGAAATGCGAAAATAATTTTTTGTTGCCCCCTTGTTTACTTTCCCGGGATATAATTAAATATTCCTGGTTTCAGAAGTGGCTCCAATTGCCATTCCGCACTTATTATATTAATTTCTATTTTTTATCTAATTACAAAGAAATATGAAGCTGTCTCGTTCTACGCTGTTGTTGATGAATATACAGTAGTTGTTAGAATTCTTAGGTTATTATTTACCAATAATTATTTATTTTTGCTAAAATTCTGTTGTAATTGGGTGTGCTTAAGGAACACATTCTTTAGGCTAAATGGATACAATTATTTCCTAGTAACTGATTAAGCCTTTTACAACGCATAGTCACATCAAGAATGATAATGATGAGGATTTATTATGGCAAATTTAGATAAAAATGGGTCCAACTAAACTTAAATCACCAGCAGATATCATCTTTGATTGCATTATATCGGGGGATTTATTTTATCTATTCAAATAATAATTACATATAATATAATACAAAAGAAAGCTCGAAAATAAATTTATTTGCAATGCCATTCCCTAGCTTCTTTATTATTTGTACATGTATCATATTTAACCATAATTTATTTCCTTACTTAAATGCTAAGGAGTTTAAGGAAAATAAGAAAATATCAACGTTTTTAGTCAAATATAAAACTTAAGCACCATTGCAATCTTATTCCGATCTGGGCTTTACAAAACAAAACATCTGAAAATTCCAATATAAATTCAAAGATTAAAATGCCAAAATAGTTATATGTAACTTGACTCTTCTTCTAAGTAAGTACAAGTCATAATTAATCACGCCGTAGCAGCTTTAAGATCTAAACAAAAACATCACCACAATGATAAGTCCTTTGTCTCGCAAAACTCTAACCATTCTTTACAAATTGGCAAATAAAACCAACTTTTTTCCATTTGCTTGGGATCCCAAATCTGAATCGATAGCTGTAGAAAAAAGGAAATGGAAATATGTCTTTGGGGTGATTAACTTTATTGTAATTGCTGTTGTGCAAGTAAATATTCTACGAAGTCTGGTTCAAGCTTTTGGAGCCATGGATTACTCACAAGCTGCAATTGATGGGCTATTTTTTCTTTCCACTACTGGAACGCTTATTCAGTATTTTGCCTGTCTAGTTCAAAGAAATCACATGGCATGCTTTGTGAACAGCCTGATACAACTTGACATACATTTAACAGGTAAGACTATTTTCACAATTTTGAACGCATTTAATTTAAATTAAATATCAACCAAAACCTTCAAAATATCATTTTGATTAATTGTTCCTTGGTATAATTATATACAGGCAGATGCTTTGGAAGAACACGACCAAAAATTAGCAAAGTTTGTGAGTTTATAATTATAGTCTTTGGCTCCAGTTTTCCACTCCTTGGTATTCCTTTCGCTGCTTTATTTATTTTACAACCAGAGAACCCACGCTATCTGTACCGCTTTATTCCCGACCATCTCAAATCTCCACTAACCCAACTTCTATACCTAATATTTGAATACAGCCGAATATTGACGTGCAGCATAACTTCTTTGATTGGTTTTTTCTTCATATTGATATATTCGGAATGTACAACACTCTGGTTAAAATTTGCGCACCAAGGATATGCGAATCAGAAGGCCTTTGGCGGGAGTCGACAAATAAGTCGGAAAGAAGCACTGACAATTTATGACAAGCTTCAGATTATCGGTATAATGGCAAACATTAGCTACTCACCTGCTTTTCTGCCAACGGGTATTGTACTAACTGTTTTAATTCACACACTGGGTATGTACGGAACCGTTATGCTCTACAGCCTATTTCGCTCCCCTCTCTTTGTTATTTTCCCGCTTATGATTTACTGTGGCTTTCTTTGCGAGTATGTGATTTGCAATTTGACCGGAAATATTAATTATTGGTCACATAAATTTCTCAGAAGTTGGTTAAAACAAGGTTCGGGGCAGACAAAATTGTTTCAAAAGATTGAGCGGTCACAGATGAAATCTATGAGACCCCTAGGATTCACTGTGGGGTCATTTTTCATAATTGAGCGTACGTATTTTCTGGTCATACTTGTCATTGTTTCTAATCTTACCATCAATTTTATGCTGCTGCATTGAATAATAAACGAACATCTGTCGGAGTGTTCAATTGTATTTTTTCCTCTCAGTAATATTCTTCTTCTGTAATATTTTTAGAAAAAATGACGTGCTTAATGTGTAAGTGCAAAAAGCAGTAGTACATAATGAATATATTACACATTACAATTATTAGAGGCGGTAAAAATTACATTGCTGGAAATGCTTAGTAATTGAACATGACTAATCCCGTGTTCCATGAAAACGTTTGTATTTAGGAAGTGGTTTGAAAAAAAATGAAAGATTATGCTAACCTTATGTACAATATAATGTGTGGTAGAAGTGTCTAAAATCTCTTACAATTAAAAGCAGCTTACTTATATATAACTGCGAAAACATGAGTAATGCATACATAATTAATTATTGTAACTATAATTAAATAAATAACTTTTTTTGCTTTAGAAAATAATATTGAACGTAAATAGCCTGAATTCCCAACGCCAAGGGAGTTATTTTTGGGCTTTACGTTTTCTGCGCCTAATATGCAAGCAAATTAATTACGCATTTGTATTTTAAATCGATTATTTTCTTTTTATAAATAATTTTCGAAGCACACCAGCATTATTTTGGTTTAGCCTTTTTTATTGGTTTCTTGTTATATAAATTTGTTATTATACATTATTGAAAATATTGATATTTTTGGTATGTCCACATATTTCATGACATATTTGGTTGGCCATGAAAAGCATTGCCGTTCTTTTATTTCCTCGTCCTTCTTTACCATTCTAGCTACACATAATTGCAGTTGGAAATCCTTATGGAGGCGAACATACGAAGGAATCAAGCAAATGCGGAAATTGTGTTCTTTATTTTTAAGAAAAATAAAACCTTTAATAAGTGACCCGCCTCTAATGATAGCCTGGGAAATCCTATAGCAAACATGCTTTGTGGTATCAAAAATCCATTTTTAAACTCATCAGTTGCGGTATTGCTAATTGCATGGAAAATAAAATGTAAATTAATATAGAACAACGGAATTTCTACATTTAAAAATAAAATTCTGTCGAAACATGAATCCATATAAAAGGAGTTTCTGAGAAACCAGCAACCACTGCCTACCAGTTGCTATTAACTTAGCATATTCAAAACCCGTCATTTATTTCCTCTGTGTATAATTTTGATTTCGCTGAAAAATGAAGACCAAAGTATTTGTGGTGCTATTAATCGTCATTGCGGTGATTGCCATGTCTACACCTGCAGTCAAGTCGAGTAAGTCATGTTCACTTTTGTTAAAGCTTTGGTTATTGGAGCTTTTCAGTCAGTATTCGAAAACTACAGACATTGTTTACTTACACTTTTTTTGTGATGGTATTTGTAGAATGTTGGACCTCACGTTGTTCCGCAAAGCCGAAATGCGCAGCCCCAAAGGGCGTAAAAACTACATCGTCAAGCATCGCACCTTGCAATAAAAGCGGGACATACAGGGTCTCCTGCTGTAATTAAAACAAGCATTGCAAATTGCAAGTACATAGAATTTTACTGGCCTGCAAAGGAAACAAATGTCTAGCAGCCCGTTTTTAATTTTAGTTTCTATCAATAAAGAATGCCCAAACTAAATTCTTACGTAATTAGATATTTTTAATTAATTTTATTTTCTATAGCATTTGCTAGTGTAAATTTGCTGTTAGTAATTATGCCCAATACCTCAGGGATTTTATGGTTTCAATTCATATAGTTTTGCTGGCATTGAAAAGTCTAGAAATTTGCCAAAACTCTAAACATGAATAAAGCATCAATAAACTTAAAAACAAACGTAAACTTGTACGTATTCTTCACCTTGAATTCTTCTCTGTTTCTTTAGTATGTGGAAATGCCTAATGTTTTATTTCATCGGGTGCAGTTTTTTTTACATTTTTATGGATTTTGATTTTCCTGTTTCCCATGATGTATGTATGTATTTCCTAATGCGTACAGTTCTCATTGTGAATAACGGTGTAATGTGTAATAACGTTCCTTTTTCTATCCCTTTCGATCCAGTTACATTATGTTGTTTTGCAATCATAAGTATGTAGTTTACTTATTTCTAAGTTCGAGTTTTGTCTTACAAATACGTATTAACACTACATCCTTATTACAAAAAAACATTACAATGCTATACCCTTATTTATAGGGTAATTTGTCAACCCTTGGTTTTTAGCAATACAATTGTGCTACCTATTTTTACTCTATTTTATAGATTTTACTTTACAAATCATGTTTTAGGTCGGGCGGGTTGAGGTAGTTGACCAGCGCTAAATTGTGATAAGTGAAAATTATCAATTAGTAAAAGTAAATAAAAACTTCCAACTTTTTGTTACTAACACTGACCAATCACAATTGTAAGACGATTCAGCAGCGCATAATAATTCAGTACTAATTTTAATTTGCAATGATTATAATGAGGCACTAATTACAACTAACTTAACTTACCCTATTTCCATAATTCATTCTAATGGCTTTGTTGTCAACTTCACATGCCCATAACACTAGGTACAATGTTTTCCGGGAACATACATTTAGCGACCACAACTGTTCCACATAGTAAACAATATAAATATGGTGTAAATAAAATAAAGATTAAATGGAAATGAAATATAATTAGATGTAATTGTATTAAAAGAATACACATAAGTTTATATAGTTCATATTTAAAAAAAATAACAGTTTCCATTGAGCCTGTCCTTGAGGACAATTTGCTACAGAGTAAATTAGATAATGAAGGAGCCTGTGAACAACAGGAAGTTTGAAATTATGACTATAATTAAGCACACCTATTTGCAAAAACAATTACAACACAATTGCAATCAAGCTTATTCGCGTAATTATTTTATTTTCTAACTCAAATACATTAAACATTTCGTCAAAGGGGTACTCTCCGAATTCTACTTATTAGAAAGTATAGTGGGTTGATTTGGAAAAGTTTACACTCTCCAGAATCCACCAACCTCTTAATCATCTGTTACTCATCTCTTGCACATTTAATTCACAAAAAAATGAAACCTGGATAATACATATGTTTTTGATTAAAGAATACCAATAACTGTGCTTTGCATGAGTCTAAGACCTCCAATTTGGAGAATGCACAAACTATTATAGCAAATCCATCTAATTAATTATTTTAAGCCTTATTTACTTATAAGCTGGTTAATGCTTTCTTCTTCAAAGTAGTCATAATTTTGGTTATCACTGCGCGTATTGCAGAAGGTAAATGTCCTTTGTGCTGCGTATTGAAAGGCTACTATGAGAAATTATTGTAGCACAAAGTAGCCAACTATTTCTACCTGGATGATTTAATGAAGCCACCAAGTTGCATGGCAAAAATTTTGTATTAGTTACTTAATTATTACTGTTATAATTGCGTAGTGTGTGTGTATCCCATTAGACGCGTATACTTATCAACTTTAACGTTAAGAGTCGGGAATAATATCAAGAATGACTTGGTAGTGAGTCTAGACAAACTAATACCAACAGCTACCAACAGGACTTATTGTGATTGATAAATGATTGAAAACAATAATCTTATTCTACCCAACAAATATTTATTGAATAAAACCACACGAATTCAATTGAACGTCAATTTTATATTTATCGGGGTCAAAAAAATTAGCCTCCAGGGATTATATCATTAAAATAAACATATCCTATCGCAATTTCGTTGTTTCTTATATAGAATGTGTATATATATCCAAATCTAACTGAGGTCTGAGTTAATCTGTTCTTGAGGCGTGAATAAAGTTAAAATAATCATTTTGACGCAAGTTTTTGTATTGTGAGCTGTGAGTCTTTCCAAAGTACTCGTTTGCATTCACTTTTCGTCAAAATGCTAAGCCCTTTGTAGAGCTCCTATCGGGTCGGGTCGGGACGGAATATGGCCTGTCCCGTTCCGTCCCAACAAATTTTCATCCCGTCCTGAAAAATCGGATTCGGAATGACAAAACTGCCATCCCGATTCCGTCCCGATTCCCAAGGAATGGTCCCGCGGGATACGTGTTATTTAATACTCAGATTTAAAAAAACTAATGTGTACTTTTAACAGCTATAATATGTAAGTGGGTTCCTAATATCATCCCAAAGAAGTCATGTTTTCCAAAAGACCGTACAAAAAATAATAATTTATTATTCCTGCTTAAGATTTTGATTTGCTGAGAATTCCCCAACCTAGAGTTGTTGTAATCACGCGAAGTGTAATAATAAAAACGTGTGCTATTGCAATAGATGCATATATACCTATGTTTACGTAAATATGTAGCAATAGTCTTGTTTTAGCAAAACATACGTTTTTGAATTTTAAGGAAAAATGAAAATTATCAAATTATCAAAAAATGGCAACCCCTTTGTAAAATTGCTTTAACCGGATTTTTTTGAAAGTTTAATAATTTTTTGCTGTAATTTTTAATTACCAGAGATGATTGAAATAACAAATTGTCTTTTAGTTGTTTTTACTCAAATACGAACGCGCAAGGGATTAAAATAATTTGTTTTTCAGAAATAAATAATTGCATCATGCCATTATAGCGGGCGATAGTTTTTATATTTTGGTTATTGATCCTGAATTTATTTATCCTTTGTAATCGTTAATTGATCCAAAAACAAAAACATATACATATTGCCCCTAAAAACCGAACAAAATGTGATTTCACTTTGTTAGCCGCAAAATGAAATTCAACTTTAACGCCGGTAAAAAATAACACATTTTTTATGCGTTTTCGAAAGGCCGTTAAACTACAAAAATGTTTTGAAGGCGGAGGTTCCAATCCGGGCGGTATTTTTCTTGTTTTCTATTAAATTGCTTTTTCCTGAGACTGGTGCAATTTTAGCACGTCTCCAAGTAGAATCAGCAACTATTTTTCTTATATTCCGTAGGCGTTGTTCATTTTTTAACTTTAAGGAATTATAAACATTTTCATGCAATTTTTACCGGTGTGAAGAACAAGGACGGTTCAATTTTTGCAAAGTCACAATCTTGCAACATTGCATCCCCGTTCATAACATTGTTGTAGTATTATGTGGAGAACGAGGACAGCTCAAATAAAACAAGTAAACAAATGAAGCGGCAATTCAGGAGCCGTCACCATGGCACTCTGTATGTCATATTAAGTCTAATGTCATTCATCAATAGTATTAAAAAAAACTCACAACTCAAACCATCTTATCTGGTATAACACGTCCTGTTCAGTTATCTGCTGTTTTAACTTGAATGCTATTATGATATGGGAAGTAAATATTGCGTTATATAGGTACAATGGTACTGGTATGGCATGCATTAAAGGACAGTAGCTGCTGCCTTTATTTTTTAAGCTTGTCGTAAGGATTCGCGTTAATTGTAATTTACATCATGAATATCATTCATCACCAATTCACATTTCCTCGCACTCATCTCATGAATTCTTAACTGCGGCACCTTTCTGTAGTCTATTTACGGAGTTTTCCGTAAAGCAAATTATTACGGCTATTTATTAATCGTAACAAGCAAATCATTAATATGTAAAATTTTATCAAAAAAAAAAATGCGGCAACATTTGTACGATTTATATTACTGCAGCAATGGTGATCTTTTAAATTTTTTACAAACAAATGTATTTAATACCTACATTTTATAGGAGAACCAAATAATTACAGATTTAATTATTGCACAATAAGAGATGAACGTAAAATTTATACTTTTAGTCACATAAAAAGAAATATTGGGGTTTATAGTCCGATTTAACGTAGGTTCTTTCAGACTCGTAACCCATCTTTTCCTTTATTTTCTAGTACAGATTATTTACAAAGATTACGTACCTACCTTAATTATAGGTTTGGAGTCAGGAGTTGGTCAGGTTACCGCGTTATTCTCTCGGCCTCTAGCTTATAACTTTATACTTTCCCCCACCCACCTATCCACGACTCCTCCCCCGCAGGGTCTCCTTATGATCTTCGAGAAAAAACCTCGAGTGAGGGAATAAAACTCAAAGAACAGACACGCCTCCGCCTGGGTTTAAACCAAGCACCATCGAAGGGCCCTTTACAAGTTGAGCTGATCAGTACTGCTCAGCCACTGAGCCCCACTTTTTAATCACACAAGCTTGAAATGAACATGCAAAAATTAAAATCTCTAATCTCGCGCGATGACGAAGAGGAAATTTCACCAGTGTCCCCTGCCTGTTCCAGGTCCGTTGCAGGTTTTCTACGGCGTTTTCTCCGTACTCTTATTACCAATAAGTTGTTCCAACAATCTTTGGGCCTCGAGAGTAAAATTGAAATTAAAAGTCCAGTCTACAGGAGATAAGCACCACACTGCTTGAGATTTTTAATAACTATTGCGTTTATTTGTAGTTGTATATAATTGCCGACGCGCACTTGCGTATACAAAAAATATATATTTGTGTTTAGGGTAACGACGGGACTCTGTTGCATTAAAACATTACTTTTTACTTGCGAAATGTATGCAATACAGCTGAGGAAGTATTCCTCTGTTTAGTATAATTAGATGTTATCATTTTCGGAGCGCATCGTTCAAGAATACTGTACTTGTGCCAGGGTAAGCTTGGGTTAAGTTAGGTTAAGTTTTTGCATTTATTATTGTTGTTTTATGGCTTTGCACAAGTAATTCAACTATCATTAATATTACTAGGTTGTAATTTGACGTAAACAATTCATGCGCGTATACATCCTTTGCTTCTGGCAGATTTCTAAGCAAGCCAAACAAAAATTAAATCCAGTTTTTAGCTTATTCAAAAGAGACTGCGAATCTTCGAGCTTAAGGTTACTATCGTTATCTCGCCGTCAAGAGTGCTTGCATATACCGTGGAACACCTTTGCCTATGCAGACTGATGACTCGTGGCTTTTATCAACTTACACGACACATTTAACAGGTCGCTTCCTCTCTTTATTAATGGTTCTTCACAGCACGCAAAAACTAGAGGTTTAAATTGCTGATATAAACTAATCTTCGGTGATAATATTCAAATAGGCGATATTAAAACCGATTCGAACAGTTAAAGCTCGATTGAGTTGACATGTAAGTAATTATAACACCTCTCCCAAAATCTCTTTCTTTGGATGTGCCTAAGTAGAGAAAACAGGACAGTGGTACTGACTGTTGCAATACATAAAGTATAAAAAAAATGCACGTGCTTGTAAGTGGTTCACATGGTAGAACTCCCGTATCAATGGTTCCTGTAATCGATACCTCAAGATCTTTGGATAGAAGAGATGATGAAACATGACGAAATGGGAAGGCGAAAATTCGCATTCAACCTTTTTCTCAAAAAAGTTTATAAAGCAAATATAAATGAAAGGTGCCCATGATAATAAAAACAGAGACGGAAAGACATTCCGGTGTGCGTGAGCAGCGTCGTATAAGCTAACAAAAACATAAAAAAGGGTTGAAATGGTGTCTCGTAATCCCAGAAATAAGAACACATGAGGACCAAAAAATGTATACGTGTACTTTTTACCAAATTGGCACCATCGCCTAATCAGTGTATTCAAAACAACGCGATTAAAACAATACATAGTTGTATTAAACAAATCTGTGTATATATTTCACAGCAAGTTATTAATCAGCTAATGATTATCGTAAAGTTTGTCAAATGCCAGGTGCAGCAGCAGGAACCCCATGCATTTCCCAGCATCCCTTCTCAATCGAGGCAACTCGGCTTAGATCCAATCCCACACCATTTTCATTAAGATCAGGGTGGTAGTTTATTACATCAGTTGTTGTAAAACATTTTCCGTTTCCATTAAAATTTTTTTGGTCGTAAAACGTCCACGTAATACTTTTTCCAACGGTTATCAGAGAAGTAAAAATTTTCAAATCAATTTCTGCGGTGGGACCAGTAATAGCTTTTGAAACTTGTCCTGTGAAATTCACTCCTTGGAAAAAGTTTAATGACGAAGGGTTCCACTGATCTGGATAGGTTGGACCAACAGGTCTTAATGACGAAATTTTGCCTCCTATTCCATTATTGCGTAGCACTTCTTTTGTCGCTGCTGAAGAATTTCGCCAAATCACAAGTCCTTCCTCATCAGTGTTATAGTTTTTGTTTTCGTATAAAATCCAACTGTAAATACAAAGAAATTCAAACAATGCATCTGCTGTAATAAATTTTAAGTAATAATAACAAGTCGCAAAAGACTTACAGCCCAACGTAATTCATTGAGTGAGCCATGTTGTCAAACTCTTGGACTTCTAAGTCTGGTAACGCGTTGCCTATATACAAGTTTTTGTCATCGTAATTATGGCCGCGGTACAAGTAAATAAAAGAATAAACTGCGTTTGGAAACGTTTCACTGTAAACTGCACCAAAACTGTGTAGCCCACAAAGAAGTAAAATGACTCTAGTGCAATACATGCTCCAGGTTAAAAGAACGAAAATTGCCAAAATATAAGTGCACGAACTTTCACCGATTTTGAACAACAAACTGGAATAAAACTTGTCACTAGGTTTATATAGTCCGTATTGATCAGAACGCTATACATCCTATTTCAATTATAATGTTGCAGAGCAATCTCGTTTTGACAAGGCTTGCAGCTGTCAATCGCAGTTTTATCTTACAGAATTTAGTTTTCCACTTGACAATTTACATAAACACTTAAGCGCTGACTGCATTTGATTGATCTGTTTTGATTTTAAAACCCACATTTAAGCATTAAATGCAAATGCGATGGAATGTCAGACAGCTTATAGTGTTATTACTCCCTTATATTCTTTACAAATGCTTCTGCGTGATGCATTGAAAATTTGTTACATTAATTCAGATCCAGCAATCCATCAATCAATACAGTTAATACCGTACTTTATGTGTCAACCCTAATTTATACATCCTTCGCAACATATTGTAACCTCATTTACTTTAATTTAAAATCAAATACATTAATCAGCGGAGCAGCTTCTGACAGCAATTACACAAATTGATAATATATATTTTTTCAAATTTTATAACGTTTTCTTTTATGTAAATCAAAGGTTGCTTTCATGACGGATTAGAACTTTGAACCATTTCATTGAGTCAATTGGTATGCAAGCACTTTAAATCCATTGTGCAAATATTGCTTTAAAATTTAAGACTATTATTTTATTTGTTTATTCCTTTTTATTTTAATTCAGTCATTTACATTATATGGCGTGATAATTTATGAAGAACATTATAGGCCATTTATCTTTACTTGGCGATCGAAATCATTGGAGAGAAGGTAGCGTCGAGAGCGCACTTTTAAATTTTTTATGATAACAAGACATAGATCGCTTTTCAAGACGCTGAGCGTGTTGTTGAATTAATATGCTAAGGCTTCTTGAGTTAATATTGAAAAAGATGATAAATGTTTTGAATAATGACTATATCTTAATTGAATTATTATTATTACAGTGGAATCTTTTTGTAATGACATCGTTCATAGTGACAATTTTGTTATGGGGACATACTAATGCGTCCCCGTCAAAACGCCTACGTAAATGCATTGGAGCTCTGTGACCAATTAACGCGGAAGAGATTACGATAACTTTTTTTTCAAAAATAAATGATTGCATTATGCCATTATAGCGGGCGATAGTTTTTATATTTTGGTTATTGAACTTGAATTATGTTTTCCTTTTTAATCGTTAATTGATCCAA
>JAAXYX010003547.1:0-14131 GCA_036851915.1 Ptenothrix huangshanensis | reverse complement strand
ACAGGTTAATACGTGCGAGCCAAAAATTCATGACGTTATAACGTTAACTAATTAAGTGCAAATGCAACTGTGGGGTGGGCTGCAGCATGACGGTATAGAGTGTACAAGGGGTGATGTTATGATAACAATAACCGCACATTTAACGTTGGAAGACATAGGCTTTTTGACGGGACCGTGATGTGCTGTCGCTATATGGAAATTGACGCGTGACTTATATCGGGTGCAGTTATAACGAAGTTTCACTGTAGTACCTACGCGGCACGCGGTTTATTGCATGGTGATTTTTTTGTCGCGCCTGGAATAGTACGCATTTTTGTAATAGGTACAGAAGGTACGATATGTTCAATGTACAAATCATCTTATTAGGGGCATTGGACGTTTTTCATAGCATCCCATAGCAACAGAGAATATTGAGTTTTGCACCTTCAGTGACGATGAACAAAATGATTGGTATGTCTATCTAAAATAATTTAGTCTTCTAAAACTACCTAGTTTCGTTTATTCTATCGGTGAAAATGCAAAATATCGCATATCCTATTAAATGGAATAGAATAAGTGAGATTTTGCCCTTTCACCAACGATATGCAGAATGGCAGTTTTTGACTTTTGCAAATTGTAGACAATATGTCTTGGAGGTTCACGATGATTTAGGATGTTTAGCATATGTATGATCATTAATTATACTCAAGTGTTAAGTTTTAAGAATAAGATAACGTCATGGTCAAACGTGTATTCAAGTTCAATTCGTCGTTGCTTTTTGAAGAATACTTTTAGCCTAGGGAGCTGAAGCATGAATAGTTCAGAGTTTACCACAGTATGTTTAAGATCCTACGTACAGCTGCCTGACGTACTTTATTATTTGTGCAGGTGGAAAATTCAATTACAGTCACTATAGACGTCGCTAAGCAAGGAGAACGAGGTGTAAAATAGTAACAGAATGTTACCTAGTTCAACTTTACTAAAGTTTGCAGTGAAATCAATTTACAATGGAAAACAACCAGAAAAGGTTTTTATAATAAAAAAGGATGCAACACACGAGCTGGAATTTAGTGTGATTCGAGGTGGTAGACGCATACCGGACTTATTGGGTAAACAATCATATTTTATTATTCACAGTTAATTAACAATCGATAAGCATGAAAATTGTGAAACAAATGGAGAACTATATTTATGCACAAATAGTTTAACGTGGAAGTACAGTAGATAAACAATATGTGTAGTCAACAGTTTTTGTTGTTTTACTGCAGTAAAATTTTCCGACATTAAAGAAATACGCGTAGGAAAGCATGCAACGGCATTCAAAAAATGGAAGAAAGAAAGCAAACGAATTGAGACTTGCCGATGCTTTGTTATTTTCTACGGAGGTGATTTTCAACTACAAACTATTTGTCTTGCATCGGAGCTTTGTAAGTATTACTCTCATTATCAGTATTCTATGTTTTTCAGAGTATTAAAACTAATTGATAATGATAATTATTCTGACTTACATTGGTATGGTCAAAACAGCGGACCCTCCTGACGAAATTACTAAATGGATCCAAGCGTTAAATAATCTGAAGGACACTAACGTTTCCTACAACAAAAAATTAAAAATATGGATGAAAAAAAGTTTTGATCGGCTATGTAAAAACAGTGAAACGTGAGTGAATTCGCATTGACAATGGGATCTTTCATCCTTATCATCAAACATTGTAATTGTAATTTAGGCTGTATATCGGAAGGTGAGAGTTTAAGATAATTGTTTTTTTGCATTTTTTACAGAGTAAATATAGAGCAAGTGAAAGCATTTACGCTAAGAATCGGCTACGAGATTACAAACTTAGATCTTAGTCAACAGTTTGACAAACTTTCCACAAATGGCAGAATGGGTTTTCAGGGATTTTGTGAACTGGTTCAAAGCTGGCTACATAATCAACAAGTAACGTGCATTCCCCCAATGTTATTTGAATTGAAAAATAATGGAATTTGCAATGATGAAAGCATATTTTGTAGAATAAGTTACGTATTCCAGTAGTTGTTATAAAACTTCATGTATTACACATCAGATTTTTACAGATTGCTTTGGACCCTACACGATGATAGGCATTATAGAAAATAACAATGGATTAAGTAAGAAATGCTTTCTCAATTTCCTCAAGCAACAGCAACATGATAACTCCTTAGGCAAAATGGTTGTCATGCTTAAAAATTATTCCGCTTTAAAATTCGAGGATAGCATCCACTGCGACGAGTCGATGCAAGAGAGTGAATGCGATTCACTGAGTCCCGTGGAGGTAGACTGTGAGCTTTACAAAAATTAATATTATATTGTAACTTAATTACAATTGCTTTTTAAAACACTAATTTTACTTCTTATATTTAAACTATAACCAAATGGAATCATAGAAAGTTTAACGTTTGTGAAAGGTAAATTATCGATGGTTGAAATTTCGATCTTGTTCTACCACAGGCAGTAAACTATTTATTTTCGAAAGAAAATCAAATCTGGAACGAGGAGTGCTCAAAAATCTACCAAGATATGTCGCGACCTCTGTCTCACTATTGGATCGCGTCTTCTCACAACACGTTGGCTAAGTTCAATTTTAAAGATTAATTTCTTTCATTCATTCAAGTTATTAGTTATCGGCTAATTGTTTCTTCGTTTTTGGAAAACTTGATCTTATGGCTCGTCATGATGTTTGTGTTTTGGCTATTGTTCTTTGACAGATACTTAACAGGTGACCAGTTAAGTTCAAAATCATCCGTAGAGGCATATGTGCGCTGCTTAAGAATGGGCTGCAGGTGTCTCGAATTAGACTGTTGGGATGGCACTGACGGAATCCCAGTCATTTGGCATGGAATCACGTTGACCACAAAAATATGCTTCGTTGAAGTTTGTCGAGCTATAAAAGAGCATGCATTTGTGGCCTCAGAGTAAAAGAACACCTTTATGATTTTCTTATATCGAATTTCGGATATTTGTAATTAAATTTTGCTTATTATTTATTATTGCCTGTAAAAAGTTTTAATCTTATGTGTACTTTTAGCTACCCCGTAATTTTGAGTATCGAAAATCACTGTAGCGTTAAGCAACAACGAGTAATGGCAAAAACATTTCAAGATGTTTTTGGCAAATTGCTTGTTACGCAGCAACTCTGTTCGAAAGAAGAATCACTTCCCTCACCAGAAAGTCTCAAAAAACGAATTTTAATCAAAGGTAAAAAATTACCAAAACCAAAAGTTACATTGCAAATGACAACGGACTCAGCCAGAACCCCTCAATTACTGTGCCGAACTGAGACTCCTCTGACAGACAAAGCAACTTACCTCTCAGATTCCGTGTGTAGCGGTAAAATGTACTTAGCGAACGAATTTCGAGAATGGCAACCATATTTCTGTGCCCTGTCAAAAGATGGTAAGTTGGTGTACACGAAGATACCGGATCCATCTACAGAATACAAGCGCCGTTGGTCTTCTTCTTCAAGCTTTAATGTCGAAGAACTTCATCTGTGTGAAAAGTGGTTTCATGGAAAAGTCGATGGGAGAGAAGCGGAACAACGTGTTTTGAACTACAATGTTGAAGGTGGTTTCTTAGTTCGAGAAAGTCAGACTACCCGGGGAAGTTTCGTCATTTGTATCTTGTAAATCGAAGTGTTTTGATTTCATTGCAATATTTCGAGTGATCGAGTGTAATGATTTGTAATGTATGTATCTTCGCATTTAATGTATTGTAACAATTATAAAAATTATAATTCCAATCAATAAT
This sequence comes from Ptenothrix huangshanensis, assembly GCA_036851915.1. Lineage (NCBI taxonomy): Eukaryota > Metazoa > Arthropoda > Collembola > Symphypleona > Dicyrtomidae > Ptenothrix > Ptenothrix huangshanensis. The sequence continues at coordinate 10,386 of JAAXYX010003547.1, read as the reverse complement.
TAGAACAATCCTTTTAGAACAGGAGGGAAGGTATACAACTTAAAAATCTCTACCAAATTGGAAAATGGCCGAATGCATTACCACTTCAAGTCAACCACTGGACCGTTCTTCAATCTCTTTGCACTAGTGTCTTTTTATCAGAACAATCCATTAGAAACACCTGTAAGGCATTTGAATCGTTCTTAAATAAATGAGGCTATGTACTACAATTAGGTTATACATCAGTGCTTAATTACATAATTCTGCCCGTAGGACTTCTCCATCCCCAAAATGACAAGTTCAGTTCCAATCCCACAAGACTACGAAAATGAAGAATGGTTTTACCCTCAAATAGATCGAAAAGGTGCAGAAGGAATCTTGGGGAAAATCATGTTAGCAGGTGTTTTCTTGGTCCGCTATGCAAGTGGCGGGGAAGAAGATAATCGTCGTTTCGTTATTTCATTTCGGTAGAATTGGTCTTGACTAACTTATTTTAATTATAGTCTTTTCGGCAATGACTTTTGATAAATGTGTGAAGTATGAAGATAGTAATTTAATTTCTACATATCGTCGTTTAAGAAGCAAAGTTGGGCATATCCAGTTCTGAATAATGGAAATGGAAATGCGCCCACCTACATATGCCCCACTTTGCTTATTAAACGACGATATTTACATTAATTAAAATTAATTGTTGCTTTCTGATAATTATAATTGTGCGAATTATTACTATCGACGTTGACGTAGGATAGACAAGTTTATTAAACACTGTCGAATACGAGACGATGGCAACTTCCTCATTGTTGGCAATGAAAAATTTGACGGCATCATTGAAGTAGTCCGATACTACAAGGACATTGCCTTCTACAAAGGACACAAGCTACAGCACCCGGTCACTAAACAGTTATATGAGATGGCAACTTCTCAGTTGAGCACCAATACCATGGACGTTATTGTTTTGGGTCAGCAAGACTACATCTACTCAGCCAACACGGATCTTATGGTGAATGCTAATTTGGAAACTGAAAAACGTCTAACGTCAAAGTATATGGATCAAGTTTAAGTTTAAGCTCTTGGACGCAATTCAATTTTAGGTTCTGGAAGTAAAAGCAATTCGTTCCTACCGAGCTCCACCGGAGGCAGTGGACATACTCTCATTTCAGAAGGATGACATCATCACCAATGTCGTCCAGGAGGACGATGGTTGGTGGCGAGGAGATTTGGGAGACCAAATTCAAAAGCTATTTCCATACAATTTTGTTCAGTTGCTACAGGACGATGAGGCAGATTCAATATTTCAGGATTCAGCTAATACAGGCTGTATACCATTGGGTCCTGTCGAAATTCAGGATTATAATCATCATCACATATTCAATTTTAAAATGATAATTCGCGACAAAAATACTGGCATACCTTTTCAAGTTGGTGTGGAAACGATGGCCGAAGCTCAAGACTGGAAAGTAGCTATTCATGAAATTTTCGAAGACAAGCCGGATGGTTTGCAAGTAAAAGCTGAAAGCAACTTATTCCACATATCGTCATTGAAGGTGCAAAACTTAACATTCTTTTCGTAACGTTATGGGATTTCTCGGAGAATGTTAAGTTTTGCATCTTCAACGACAATATATTTAATATGTCAAATATGATTTGCAACATTAGCGGAACAGGGGGTAGTCTTATAATTATATTGTACATGCTCACATTTGTAGAAGCAACTGTTATCAAGTCGACTTTTCAACATTAACAGTCTCCAAAGGATATTCACCCCCAAGCAAAGCAGCGAGGAAGGCAAGATTTCTAAGGAATTATCCGAATTGATAGTTTATACATGCAGCGTTTCCAGAAATGAATTGGTGAGGAGTGTTGGTCGAAGAAACAGTGAGATGTCGTTTACAGAAATGGCAAGTTTTTGTGAGAAATCTGCCCGGAGGTTTATGGGCGAGGAACTTGGGCATCCTGAAGATTTTCTTTTGCATCATCAGGTTAATAAAAGGGCACAAATTAATAATATTTATTGCTCTGGCTTATACTAGGTGCATAATAATATGGTTTTGCGTACCAACCTTGAATTTAATAATTAGCTTTTTGCATCACGTTATTTTCAGAAACAGTTTAGTCGCATCTATCCGAGTAATTACAGATTTAATTCGTCTAACTATAATCCAATGTGTATGTGGAATGTTGGATGCCAGATGGTCGCTTTGAATTATCAAACTCCAGGTAAGAATAAAAAATCTACTACTGGTAACTGAATATTGTAACATTTGTAATTTTGTAAGTAGATATGTACCAGTCGGTACTTGGAATTATTTAGCAGTTACTCTATACTTACATACATAGTAATAGGTAAATTACACGCCTAATATTTTCAGTAGTCATTAAAATAATATTATAACAATTGTATGATAATTGATAATATGTATGTAAACGCATCTCAGACAAGTGGATGCAAATTAATCATGGAAGATTTCGCCAAAATGGTAATTGTGGCTACGTACTTCGACCAGATTGTCAGTTTGCCCCGAATTTGTCCCAGGATTGTAATCCTGATCGTGACCAAGCCAGCGATACAACAGGAATTACTTTATCAATCAGTGTAAGTGCATTTTTTTAAAAAAAACACGTTATGTAAAGAGATAATAAATCCATAAACAGTTTAAATTCTACACTTTCATGATTTACATGTTGAAGTAAGGTTATTTATCATTGATTTATTATACCGGTAACAGATAATTGCAGCCAGAAACCTGTCAAAAGTTGGAAACAAACCGGTGACGGATCCATTTGTAGAGGTTGAAATTCTGGGATTGGATGCGGACTGCTTGAAGATGAGGACTAGGCAGGACTCCATGTGTAAGCAAAAACAGTAGACCTAAAATACTCACAGTTGCGAAACAGGAATACACATGCATCACTGATAATTGTCAGTTAGTTGAAAATATTGTGGTGTGGTAACACTATGCTTTAACTATTGAAGGCATTGGTTTGGTTTCGCATTAGACGCAAATGGATTTAGCCCGTACTGGAATGAGACCTTTCGATTTATTATTCGAAATCCGGATCTGGCACTACTTAGATTTGTTGTGAAGGACGAGGATTCTTTTGGCGATCCGCATTTTATTGGGCACGCTACATTTCCTGTACGCACACAACTTCAACAGCAAACATGATTAATAAAAACTTAAAATGTATAATTATGAACTACCGTAAAACTTCCGACAGTTCCCCGCCTCTATTAATTCCCGGGTCAAAACGATAAAAGTAGCAATAATTCCCCGACTCTAATGATTCCCGGGTCAAAACGATACAAGCAGCAATAATTCCCCGCCTCTAATAATTCCCCGGTATAATAATACAAGTAAAGCCTCGTATATATCAACATACGGCAAAACACAACACCATTTCTTGAATTGTGGGTATCGGGAGCGGATACGTTAAACTTTGAGCCATTTTATAATCCTTTTCTTGTTCCTTAACTGCGCTGATTAAATATAATAATAAATTCTAAAATCTGTATTTCGTGATGCCCCCTACTCTAAATCTTTGTTAAATAACTAAAAATAGGTGCATACGTTTTTATCGTTACTAATAATTCCCCGCCTCTATTAATTCCCGGGCCTCTAATTTTTCCCCGGTTAAAAATTTGTTCAGTTAATACTTCCCCGGGAACTGTCAGAAGTTTTACGGTACCTACCTTAGTAGGCATTTACTCGAGTGCAGGCACTTATCGTTAGTTGTAATTTAAGTTATAAAAACCACTGAGTTATTGAATATAATAATAATTTATAATTGCAGGTTCGTTGCCTTCTACAAGGATATCGAAGCGTTCAACTTCTGAACGGCTTCGGAGAAGATCTTTTATCTGTGTTACTCGTTCGATTACAAGTTCTAAATAGATAGTGAGTATCGAGATAATTTTGTTATAAGTTATTCCTTGTTGAAGATTATTCTCAGCGTACACAATTAATGTGTGCAAAACTTAACAACTATACCTACTACCTGTGTTGCGTATGTACCTATATTATATTCATTTACTGTGTGGCTACTGCCTACTTACGTAGTATGTTCTTTTATTCCACCCGTGCCTATTTTTCTCATTTTTGTTTTTACGATTAGTATTCTTATTACCACATACATGTGTCCTTTTTTGTATGACAGAGCCAAAATTGAATTCTCATCAACATCAGTATTTTACTATGACTTTAAAGCAGCTTAAGCAGCTAGTAGTTTAAGACTTAATTCTCAATAAATCTCACCCCAATTTTAATTACATCACGAGAGGAGTTTTAAAGTAGGAATGACTGCCAGTTGTCGTCAAAGTTGAAAACCAAGCATATGCATTTCGTAACTAAAAAATCATACAAACAGTAGATTTTTGTTACCTGTTTTTGCATTACACCGTAATGCTATGTAAGTATAGTATGTAACAGTCATGTTTGTATACATACACTTTTTTAACTTTTGCCGAAACTGTAACATATCAATTCTTTACGATCCTAATTACATGTGGATTTTTCGAATTCATGGGGTCCAATATTCGTAAAATTGATTTCTGGTTTACCTCCATGATTTCCCCTGAGAACACGGGCAAAGAAGGAAACAGTTCGTAGTCATTCCTAGTTAGAATTCGTTCAGTTGACGGCTAACTTTGAGGTAGATTATATTAATTTAAATATTTTATTAATCAGTGCATTTTATTTGACAGATTGTCATGCCAGATTGTTTTGTGATTTAAATCTCAGATCAAGTTATGAATAAAATTCGATCTAAACATAAAACTGACGATTTTAAAACGAAAAAAATGTCGTCGGTTAAGAATCAAAATGAGGCAAAATGAATTCGTTAAATGTAATGTGAGGTAACTCCGGTGAAGTCTAGTTAGACTTACCTCATTACCATTCTTAACCGACGATATTCTAATAGGTACCTACTTCACTTACTTAATTGTAACTTTGAAACCTACGATTAAAATGAGGTTTTTAGACAGCTATATCGTGTGTCATTCCTTACATACTATATACCTACATCACGGGATAGTTATGTTTCTTTTGGCACACAAATTATTGAAGTCATGTTGGTTAACAAATTAAAAATAATATAGAAGTCAATTATATCTAAAGCATTCCAATACATTTCGGAATAGTAAGCAGATCATACAGTTTTAACTGAGTAATCGAGTACAGTACATTAATTAAAAAACTAAATATTATAAGCTGCTGAGAACACGCAAACCATAAAAAGGTAAAAAAAAGTGTCCTGCCGATAAGGGTAACGACAACCAGAACAGATACGAATAATAATACGTCATTGGCTCACCATTACGTTTACACCGCACGACTCAGGATGAGACAGCTTGCTGGTACTACGTGTTAATGAACTGTAATAATTATATTATAATAAAAATTACCTATATAATCAAAGACTTCAAACTAAAATATACAATTATTCAATTATAGGTAGATATACCTACAGCAACTGTTCAGTCGAAACGAAACCATTTGTATCAGGTAATATAGCTCATTTATTTTCGAATCATTTCAAGCCGCCTTTGGACAAAATTTAGAATTTAATTTAAATTATAATTTCTAATAAGCACTATACTTAGAAACGCATAATTATATACATCCTACAATAGATTTTCATAATTACATTTACAGACAAAATAGATTTTTGATTTTTATTTTTTTCAGTAAGAAATATGTTAATAGCAAGACTTCCATGTATAAATCAAATAAACGCCTGTACTAACATTTAGTAATAATATATTTTATAGAATGGTTATGCATTATAGCAATTATAGATGATTTTTTCCGGAGTAGATGTTAACCTTAAAGGTGTTTTTATGGATTTTTTTATCAAGTTGTTGTTGTTTTGAAATTGTAGAAGAAAATGAAAAACGTAATGTAAGACGATAATTTACGAATTGTTGAGATACCTACGTTCATTTCTTGCCCAATGCTTTTCCAGTAGCTTCAACTTTAGCAGCCTTTGCAGCTTCCTTGGCTTGTTTCTCCTCTTCGCGCTTTTTCGCAGCTTCCTCCCGTTGTTTACGAATGAGTGCGAGACGTGCCAAATCTGCTCTGGCTTCATCTGTCTTTCCTTCGGCGTGCAATTTTTGATAATGTGCTCTAGCTCGTTGCTTCTCTAGTTCTTCACGTTCACGACGAGATAATTCGGGTTTAGCTCCTCCACTTCCACCCGCAGACGCTGCAGCAGCTGGTCCAGCACTACTAGCTCCGGCTCCAGCGCTTGGACCATCTAACTGTGACAATTTCTTCTGCTTTTTAACTACACGATTAGGATTCTCGATTTCTATCATTCCTTCAACACCCTTCTTCTTCTTCTGCAAAGGTCATAACGTCACAAGACACAAATTAATGTGAATTTTTAGTAGCAAAATGACATTATCCATGCCTGCAGATGAAGATACGATTTTAGACTGTTGTACTTACGCCTTCCTCATCAGAGTCAGACTCGTCGGATGAATCCGATCCAGACCCTGAATCTCCAGAAGCAGTCGTTTTCTTTGCAGCAGAAGCACCGGGCTTCTCCTCCTCTTCTTCCTCTGATTCTGATTCAATGTTATCTTTCTTTTTCTATTATTAATTTATAATATTCAATTGCAGAACACATCCAATAATAATCCACACTAAAATGTCGCGTTAATTACACAAAATAATTGAATAATTTCATTTTAATCCATTAGTTTTAAGAACACAAAACTGTATTAAAATTATTAGTCGCACGCTCATACTGCCCCAGAAATACGTCTGCGTCACTATGATATTTTGCATTGGCATACGAAAGGCTGACGACATACATAAGTAATATAAACATTACGATGCTACTTATGCTACATTAAAAATAATAAATGCTGAGTAATCATTTGTTACCCTCCATGCTTTAAGTTGTTCTTCTTTACGTTCCCTTTCCAATTCCTCAGGACTTGTGAAGTGACGGCTTCTGCCCTTGTGATTCACGTACTTTCCTACCAACATTTAAACAATATATAAAATAACTGAAACACTCAAACTTCAAAGCAGACTAATCACTTGATGTTATTTTCTTCACACACATGAAAATAAAATTTTTGATGGCAGGGTCATCACAAGAATTTCCTGAAAAATTCCCATTACTGCGCGAAAATGATGTTACGTTTTGTACTTTGGACAATACCATAGGTATATGATTACAGAAAATTTCCCCCCGAACATAATGACGCACGTGATTGCTACCGAACTAGTTACAACTACGAGATTAAATATTCCTAAAAGATGTCTAGATTAAAAAACTACAACAATAAAATTTAAGAATTTCGAGAATAATTGATAACAATAGTTCACGCGCAATGTACGTATGCATTATACAACAGTTATACAGTTATTGATAATTAATATTAATTTTTCTCTCAAAATTACCTCGTGGCATTGTAATAGTTAATTTGATTTAAGTGAGTTTCTAAATGTATGTCAAAAGTAAAAAAAATGGCGGTGTTATATGATTTGAGATGAGAATGGTGAGTTAAGTTCCAGTTCCAATCAAATAACAGTGGGAAGGATAATCAGGCTTTCAAGATAATCAACAATCACGTATCAGCTGTCAGCAGGCTGAGTCTGTAAGGAAAAATTCACAAAAATAATGTTGAGCAAAACAAATTACGAGATAACTAAAAAGTGAAATTGAAATTTTTAAGTAACATTAACTCTTGACTGGTTGTCTCGTCGTTGTTTAACATTTAATTGTCAAATGTATGCGATGTAATAAATTATACCCAACAACAGCCTACGCGACGATTATGGACTAACGCTGTCATACAGAAACAGAAGTAATACTTTAGAATGTTAGAAAACTGCAGCACGAATAATGACGAGACGGTTAAAGTTGAAGGCAAATTAACGATAACAGAAGACAGACTGACAGTCACCCCACTACTACCTGTCAACAGTGCCGAAATAGCGATAAGGTAATTATTATATAATTATATTCATCCTAATATAACTGATAAAGAACAGTTACAAATATTCGACATTCAATATTCAAACGCAAAAGGCAAAAGAATGTGCTGAAGAAATCACAAGAAATGTACACATGCAATCAGCAATTCATAATTACGACTGTTGGAGTGATACACTTAATTATTCATGATCATGACCATGAAATCCTGGTGCCGTCCGGACTAACAAATTACCAGAAAACTAAAAATTCCAAAGTGAAGTGTACCATTATAGACAGACAGATTACAGTCATTACAGTCCGTAATGCTATTGTCATCGTCATCGTCATCGTACGGTGATATTCTAGTTCAGGATATTTATAAGAATATATTGAAATAACTAATCATCATTGATCACTCGGAGTGCCAGACGTAACCTCGGATTATTTAACAATGATGTGATAATTAATTAATTATATTTAGAATTACTTACCTATTTTCACCGTTTCGTTTCCTCATTCACAATTTATTGCAAATTTTGGCCGTCTCTTCCGTATTCTGTGGAAACTGGAAACAGTGGAGAGTAGACGAGTAGAGTATTGTAAAAGTCTGTTGCAGGTTGAGTTGAAACGTGTAGTGGTTTGGAAAGTTTCCGCTTCAATTCGAAGTCACATAGCGCCAATCCTCAAATTATGGCCCACCACTGTAAGAAAGCTATTAAAGATTTTTCACATGCTAATAACTAATAACACATACTCCCATCGTCCCATCACTCCCTTGCCCATAACAAACCCCAACTGCCCAACTTTACTTGCACAGTGCATCCGATGCACAGCATTCTGGCCTCTGACAGGTGATCGCAGGTCAGATTCAGTTTCTAAGTAATGTAATCACAATCACTGCAATGTATTTCAGGCTTTAATTACTAGGATAGGGACGGCTAATTGTGATTTCCGGGTAATTGTGAACACACATGCTTAATAAGAAAGGGAGCGACTAGACAATGGAAACCTGGATGGTTTAAATGACTTAAATGAGTGATCCATTATGTGTTGTCTGGATGATAATCATCTAAAATCTTCAAACGGTGGAGAGACGAATAACCCCGAATCACAAAATGGCAGTTTCTTAAGTTCCGATTGAAGTTCATTTTCTCTATCTTCAAGTTCAATTCTTTTGTTTGTATTATAACGAGTCTTTTTGATGAAATAAAACTACCACAAATAGGACATTAGATACTTGTACGGAATACACATAAAATTTACTTCGACCATAAGCCCATAACAAATTATGTTAAAAATGTCAGGCAAAAAATCCGGGCGGGTAAATGTGAACAGTTCTGAGCAGGTAATTATGAACACCGTAATTAATTAAAAATAATATAGAAACTCAGATTAAATAATACAAAAAAGTTGTATTAATAATGGATTTAAATTATACTTATTATGCATTTTTCTGCGTAACACGCTTGAATTTTGTGATAATCTGTTATTTTGGGTATTCCGGGAATGATAGGGTCAAATTAGGCCAACCCACAACTTTATGGCGAGTTAGCTCGACCTCCATTGGTCAGACGTTTATTATTTACGATTCGAAAATGATCAGCATTACATTATACAGGGTGGCCCACTTAAATAGGTTTTACATTGTTTAGTACGAGCGCATCTCTGCACCGATCTGAACGAGTTGTATACTATTCGATAGAGAATTGTTGGGAGTTTTGGTTAATCTATAGTTTTGTTTGTTTAGTGGCATCTGGCATCATAATTCCCAACAAATCCGTAAAGATTTTCCGCTGTTGTCGTCGTTTTTGAAGACAGAAATCATTTTTGGAATGGTTTTGATTCATTTTTCTCTATGTACTTTTACTCCTAATTGTACCTAAAGCTTTTTTATGGCGTTGACACCAAATTCTATTGTTTTTGGTGACATCATAATTCCCAAAAAATCCGTACAGATTTTCCGCTGCTGTCGTCGTTTTTGAAGACAGAATTAATTTTTTGGAATAGTTTCGATTCATTTTTCTCCATGCCTTTTTACATACTCCTAAATTGCACCCAAAGCATTTTAAGGCGTTGACTCCAAATTCTAACGGAGCAAAAATTGTTGTCCGTTAAATATGCTTTAAAGGTTGACATTATTGTGAGGCAAAGAATGAAGAACACATTTCCTGGGTTCATTTCAACTGGAGGAGTCATGAAATTGATGTTGTAATCAGTTTTATAATTTATGAATTTAAATTTTGGTTTAAATTATGAATTTAAACCAAAATTTATTTATTTCACGTAAAAGGACATGGCAAACTGCCTTATGTAAAATCTATTCTTGATTGTTTGTCAAAACATTTTACCACCAGGTGCAGTTTTTGACGCTGATCATTTTTGTCAATGGCACCAAAAAATGGACAAAAATGATCAGCATACCAAACTGGACTATATACTCCAATTTCATAATTTTAAAACATGAAAAATATTTTG
>JAAXYX010003546.1:0-14132 GCA_036851915.1 Ptenothrix huangshanensis | reverse complement strand
ATTTTGTTTACTGATTCGTATGGACAGAACCGGACGGACCAACGAACAGTGGACAGCTGAAATAGCATATCGTCAATGAAGATACAAAACTTAACATTTTCTGTTTCGAGAAAGATGTGTTTCACCTTAAAAGACAATATATGTACATATATGTACAGGTAGCTGACTCCAGACAGTAGCAACAATCAAAGTCATTAAAATGTCGGCGAAGGTGCAAAATTTAGCATCTAATTGCGATAACATTGTGCGCTTTTCGAGAGGCGAGGGTATTAATTGTTACACCTTCAAAAGCAATATGTAGGTACCTAGTAGGCACTTACATAGTGTTGGTAGGGTTTTCGAATCTGACATATAAATAGATATTCACTTGCGTGCATCTTCAGTATTTTGTCGCATATAATAATGATATGCATGAACATATGCACAAAAAGTGCTGTGATGATAAGAAAGTTCGCTTCGATTCGAAAACTTATTATATTTTAAGGCTATAGTTAGTATCATCGAAACATTGTTTCATGTCGAAAATGAATTCTCATGCTTCCAATAATAAAGTCGCAATAAGATAAAATATCTATTCTGAACTTTTAGCCCATTAGATACGTTTCTATTCCATGGCTTGATAGCGTAGCTACTGCAAGGTGCAATAGGGAATCAGATCATGATAGATTCAGCTCTTTTGTAACATAGTAAATCACCAGAGTACTCGGGTTATGGTCCTGGTAGATTTATACAAACATGGTACTATACCCAAGGGAAAAAATTAAAAATACTTTTTCTCCTCGACACTCCATCCAATGCCGTATATCCACATACGGGTGCCGATGAAAATTCTAGCTCGGCAAAGTGCCGGGGTTCTTAATCTTAGTTAGGGGAGCCAAATCGGTGTTAAAATACCCGGGTAGAATAATTTTCATTGTTTGCGGTAGTGGTAGGGTAGCCAAATATGCTACACCCGCCTTACTTATGTTGAATCGTTAGCGTAAACAACTCGTCTCTATTTAACTGCTGTCAACTACAGGTAACCAAGAATTGCTTGCCAGCTGAGCTGGTTACTATAATTACATAGTTAACTCGACTTTATTGTACTGGAGGAGGAGCATAACGGGTAATGTTTCAAGTAGTCAAATATTAGTGGCTCTGTGAATATTGTATTAGTCGTTAGTCCAAGGCGTTGATATGCAACAGAATATGATATGTAATCTACCGTAAAACTTCCAATAAGATGGTGCGGTCTACTTGATGATAATTATATTATGTCTTTCGAAATTTAAAAATTCAAAACTATAGGTCTTTCTATACTGTAGGCATCTACATTTACTGTGATAGCTTTAGCTGGAAACTACTTTCTATATTGGACTAAAACTGTTACATGTTACTACGCGTGGTAATTGCGCAATTAGTACGCGGGTCTATAATATCATGCAGGTCTCTTCTAGTAAGCTGTCTGAAGTTACAGTGTGCAAAAAGTTCGGTAGCAAAAATGTATGCATGCGCATTTAAATGGTGGTATGCAGTTGTTCTTTACCACACGAGTCTAGCGATCGGATTTGTAACACCCGTGTACTATTTGAGCAATTTCGTTAATTAGACATACAGTAGCAGATAATTCCTAATTATATTATTGCCTAGCTATTGCTTGAAGTACATTCTTCCTTAATATAGACTGCTACATAAATTATCTATGAAATACTTGAATATGCCGAACGAATTATAACGTATATCTAAGTGCATGTACATAGATATGAAAATATGAACATAGTATTTGGCTAGTATCAACAACGAATGTAGGTATATTGCAGATACTGTAAACATTTTAGTAACGATAGACTGATATTGTTGTAGGTATGTGTAATTAGAAATTTTTACTCTTCTTCACCAGTAGTCATTATTTAGCTGCTATCAGCGTTGATTCTAAATACTGAATAAACTGACTAACTGAGTCGACTGCTTCAACTAGACCGAACTATGACTAATGCTTATGATTAATGCACTCCTTTCTGCATTCCTGTAATACAAAGACGCCTAGATATAAGTTTTCACATGTGCATTGGTTGCAGAAATAAAAATGTATCACAGGTGAGTGGCATCCTTCGAAAGGGAGGTAGAAACGTTACAATTACAAACATAAACTTTCACATTTTAGGAACCGAGCAGTGTAAAATAATTCGGAGTCAGTAAATTCTTTAGAACAACTTTGAATTATAATTTTTCAACATCAATAGTGTTTTTACTCTTTTAACTTTATGTACTTTTTAAAATTTGTAACAGGTTTAGTACTACAGATGTCATACAAAATGTTGTGAAGTAATGTTGTTCAGATATATCTTGTATGCCGCTCCATATGTCATTTTCTTGGGGTTTGTCCACGCTACTGGCTGTCACTAGTGTTTTCTGAGACCGCGGCCACGGATCAGGCGGTCAGCGCTGTATAAGCTATCATTGAAATGGCTGAAGCTGATGTTCTGCTCAACATGCAGCTGATGGGATATGGAATTAGTGCTAGAAATATTGAGCGGCGATGGTTGGTGGATCCCTTTGAGTAAGTTTTCGTTCTCTTTTCTCACTGCAAAAGGAGGAATAATCACGTTAAAGAAAAGTTTAGAAGATGAATCCAATTGTTAATCAAATAATCACGTTGAGTTTCCCAACACGTTCTGCACAGCCTGTTTTTGAAAGTAGCTCAACAGATCGGATCAAAGATTCTACAAGATACATACAAAAATGGCCTGGAAGTAGGGTAAGTAGATTATGAAGAATCGTTTGGGTATATGTAGGTATGTATCGTATGTGGACAGTTATTGCACGGAAATCTAATAATTATTATCAGGTAGGATTTCGGATAGGGGCCAAAACGTTAGACGAGTCACTCTATAATCAAATCAAATGCCGTAAAATACAAAATAGCGATCCCCGGGCGCTTTTCCAAAATTCAAACTCAGATCTAGTCACTGCCACGGCAAGGTGCAGTATGTTTAAAAAGCCAGTGAAGTAAAACCAAGCTTTTTGTAGGTATTGCTCCATACCTCTATACATTTTTATCGTTTCCCCTGTGCACTGTTTGGTGCTTTACGGTATTTGACTTATCCCCTCGTACTTTTGAACTGCAGACACATTTTCATGGATCGTTATTTAGCACGTCTTCCGCTTGGATTAGTACACAGGTAATTATTAGAATCGAATCTTAACTAATTTACAATCTTAGAGTAAACAATCTTACCCAGATCATCAATAAACGGCGCCAGTCGAAGGGTAATTCCTACCAGGAGCATACTCATTGCAAGTAGCGCCAGTACAGTGATGACAATAGTACATTTAGCTCTTCTGGCTTCGTTCTTGTCCGTGAAACCGATGCGATGTCGTGTAGCAGGCCTGGGCCGCAACAGCCTACGTCGAGCCACGACCGCAGCCAAAGGTACCGCAGTAGCTAATCCTCTTTGTACGGCAGTAAGGTGCCAACCAGGAGCAAGTGTACCGGAAACTGGTGCTAAAGAAAATTCATAAGTGACGGAGGTGGCAGGTGGTAATGGAAGGCTGGCTGCTGCGAGAGGAGAAGGAAAGACGTTCGGGTTGACCGGAGGAGCTACGACACGATCATGAATATTCGCCACAGAGTTTACCGATTTCCCTGAAGTTAGGTCTCCCATGGAACACGAGCGCGTTGTTGCTGCACAACTTTTCAATATATAATTATTACATATTAGTTTAAAGCAGTAATGATAAAAAATAAAGTTAATATTACCTACCCTCGTATGGTAGAAGGCTTGTGGGGAGATAGCTTTGAATTTATTTTTCAGAAGAGATACGTATAAAGAAAAGAGATTTGCTCAAGAGAAAATAATATGTATGTATTTAGAACGGCAAATACCCTCCTTTCGTTTCTCTGCATTTTCAAGCATTATACCAGAACAAAATACCAAAGTAATTACACTAAAAGTAAGAACGAAAAGATTACATAGAAAATATATTATGTATTTCGAGATAATTCCAGCCTTCCATCGTAAGCTTAAGTACATAATTATATTCTAAAAGAAAAATTTCATCCTGGTATTACATTACATTACCCTAACAACTTGTAGCGAAGAGCTGGAAAAGTTTTCCTTTTTATTGCCCGTATCTACACTAACATGGGTGCATGCCAACTTTTCGATTTGCATAACGTTTAAGCGGCTGCCACCAAAGCATGCGATGCGAAGAGTAAGAAGTAATACCTATAAACTGTATATATACATAATTATACATCGTCTACCTTGAAAACTGCAAACTTTGCTGGCTAATTGTGTTTCATTAAACAAAATGTGGTCAAACTCCTACACGAATTTGTCTCATGGTGGTTTCTTTAGGGAACATTTTTTATTGGATAGTCTTGATAGTTGCAATTATCCAATCTAATTATTATTTTCTAAAAATTCGTATCACTTAATTCTAGAATATTAGAATGAAATGTTCTGTCAAATCCTGAACGACCTAGTTTTCTACCATAAGTATACTTTGAATAACCTAGTCTTTATGGAGAAACATCCAATTTTCAGTTCCGCTTTACACTGTATTGGTAACACCTGTAACGACCTCCATGCGGCTTTGACTTCTGACGAAACGTGTGAATATGTCAGATATTTCGTTAATTAATAACTAATTCACAAAACCAAATTACAAGCCAATTTGATTATGCTAAATATACTTAGGTTATTGATGATTTAACGCTAACTAATCAAAAAAGTCAATATTTGTCTGACCCATATATTCCCTGATTAAATATATCTGAAGCGACACTTTACTATTTATTTAATTGTATTGCACTACCTAGTAATTAATTAGTTTAGTTACCTAATCATTCCTGCAGGGAATGATCTGTGTTTAGTTGGAGCTAACTGCTCCGGCTTTGAACTTTGGTGAGTACTTGTTGTCATCTTTTGTCCATTAAGATCATTAGCACCATTAATATCGGGATCATTAGTACCCACAACCCCCGGGTATTTTTGATTAGACAACGGTTGCATCCCCGGAGTTAGCAAATACTTCCTCGGGAACATTTGGTGAGAGGGCAGTTCCCCGTAGTCAAACGACTTGTTTTTACCTCTGGGATTCAGGAATGACCGTCGGGGATATTTGACGCCTTTGCCATAGTCATAAAGATCACCCATATTGCTGGAAGTGATGCCTGCAGCCTTATTTCGATTTTGATTGAAACGGTACTGCCAATCATTGTTCGACATTGGAATGATGTACGGAGACCTGTGCGATTGTAAGGCATGATTTGTGTTGTTACCTTCCATCAACAACTGGTTAACGAGTCTGGGATGCTCGTTGAAATGTCGCACCTCAGAATGCAAACAATCCACGAGATCCGATATCTGTGCATCCCTGTCCCTATCAGGGACATGAACAAACTCTGTCGCTTGCATTGGCTTCAGATGCTTATCTCTTTTGCTATACTTGTTAACAATGCACTTATTAATATCACTATCGATTCCCGAATCACAAAAGTATTCCGTGTTGACTGGCACTGGCATGTGGAACGGTGATTGGGAGGTGAGCAAGTTGTAATGTTGCTTCCTCTCCTTCTTCTCCTTAACATAATTGGGTTTGCTCTCAGCACAGTGGGAGGAAGTATTGGTTCCTAGAAATGACATCTGCGTTTTACAAAGGTTGCTGCTTAAATTACCACCCTCGGCTTCAAAGTTGACATTGTCCCTGCCACCGTGACCATCTACCCAAGACGCACTTGATGATGGGCATGCTATTACACCGAGGAGATCCGGAACACTTCTCAACTTGGTGGGATTATTAATCAACATTAACTGGTTGGCTTCATTTTGATTGCTAAAAGCAGAATTATCCATAGCCTGCTTACCCCAATGTTGGTCAACCCCAATTAAGCTGTTTGTCGTGTTTTCGAGTTGAGATTGACTGGGTATCTGTTCCAGTTCCAGTTCCAATTCCAGGATTTCTCTTGTTGATCTCTTCATTCGGCACGTTTGCATAGAATTGCGTTTGACGGTAGAGAAGCTGAGGAGACACGGCAGAGCACTCGATTAGACTTTGATTGAGTAAATTATTGTGCCTTTGATTGTAACTTTGTACTCTCTTCAATTCACTTGCATTATCTAGATTACTGGAATTGTCATTGGCGTACACAACTGAATTGTGACTGTGAGATAGCTTGGAATCCATAAGATTTAAGTTGGGTAGCCGAATGTTCTGCGTATGTCGAAAGTTGATGGGACTGTCGAGTGATAATGATTCCGTTGGGCTCGACATATCATCTTCGGCAGTCCATGTTGACATGTCCTGATGTGTGACCACTGAACTTGAACTGTGTTTCCCCACTGTGCTCAATGAGTTACTTGGTCCTTGAATCGTATCTTGACTTTGACACAATGACTTGGTATCTCTACAGATATTGGAGCAATCGTTTGTGTCAATATCTGACACACTTCCTGCGCTAGTATCTGTGGCTTCCATAGCTGACTGTACCTTAGTCTTGGAGAAAGAGCCACTGGCGAAAGTGAATTGATTGTACTTTAATATTTGGCAATTATTTGTGCACCACTGAACAAGGAAATTATCCGGTGGCAGTAGATAAATTTAAGTCATTATGTTCGTATCGGAAGTAAATCTGCCCTAAATCATGTCTCCTTTGATTCTCTTTCTGGTTCGGGTTGCGAAAAGTGGATAGTCCTCAACCGTACTCGGGCTCGTACTGAATTGTGCTTGAATTGAAGTGTGTCGCGGAGGCTACAAGTGCAAACGACAATCCCACGACGAGATACTTCCAAGTAAGTAAGTTCAACTTCGGGGAACTCGGGAAGATTAGATCGATATTTCGAAGTTCGTTGCTTTATGCGACGACTCATGTACTGGTACGAGTAGCTTTGCAGCAACACAGAAGTACCGAAATCTCACTGCTTCAAATTTAAAATTTAATAAAATACGTATTATCCGTGGAAATAGATTCCTCCTCAATGTTTCAGGCAATTGTATCTGTAAATACGTAATAGGTTATTATTAAATCATAAATTGAAGCGATTCCTATTAGTACAACGAGGAAACATTGAGCAAATGAAAGGGAAAGGGAAAAGGATGGTGAAAGAGGAAGTGTAACTTTTACCATCCACTGTTTGCACAATGATCAATTTACGGGGCAAATAAGTTCGCTAACAGAGTGGTTAGTAAATTTATTTTTGCTCAGGGAGTGACTCGGCTAATTCAGTTGATGCAAGCTAAGTAGGTACATAGTACATATGTTTGATGCAAAATATTGCCATTGTTAAACTACAATGAGTGGCTAGATTGCAGGGTACTATAGCATAAAATATCCTTCATCAATTTTCACTATTTACCTCTCACCAAGAGACTATACAGGACTATGTCGCTTTCAATTTTATATGTATCTATGCTCCCGGTCTTATGGATTCTATATCCCAGTTTTTAAAATTCATTTTATCTTCTGCACTAAAACGTGCGTCACGACTTTATACTATTTTCTTCATACATGGTTTATAGGGTAACTATATTTTAATAATTATTGTATACATACTAGAACTGATATCTGAACGTACGTATATGTAGTTATTAAATTACACTTGCTGCAAATCTCACGTTTTCTAGCACCTGACTTCGCGCATTAAACCTCACGTATGCATGTCTACAGCTAATATTACCAGGTGATTACTTACCGTCGTGAAAATGACACTACCTGTCTGTTTTAAGTTTGAAGTGGAAGTGGAAGTCGTCTCAGTTCAGTGTCATCATTATTCAGGAGTAGAACAGAATGAAGGCACGAGTATAATAATATCAGAGCAGCCTCATTTAACGAAAGAATTAGTGTGCAGCTCACGAAATTTTTGGCGCTTTTTTTCTCAGTTACCTTCGTCTGGTTGATCAAGTAAATACCACCACGTTTTTAGATGCTCACGTTTACGTTTCTCGGTGCACCTGTGGAAAGGTATTTTACACGCAGTGAGCCATGCTATTATGTACACTATGATTGTATCAATGATGGAAGAGGCTGATTGGTGGGATTGGTGACAAAATGATTGTTTGAACTCCTTGAATAGCACCTAATTAAAGTTTTTGAAAAATTACGAACCATTTTGTTTACCACGTAAATTCTCTGGTGTTCAAGAAAGGTAAGCCTTGCATGTTGTCCCAGAATGATCACATGTAAACTAATTTCAAAAATTAAATGTAAAAAAAAATTTATTAGCTCTAGCTTACATATAGGCTTGAAAGACATTGTGGGATTCGTAGAAGCTCAGTGTGATGACAGATAACAGTTTTTCTTTGAAAGCTCTTGCTCTGCTATGAGCGACTACACTTTGTTGTGATTAATTAATGAATTTGTGCTCGGTGCAAAATAATAGCTCACAAAATATGGTGTAAATACTTTTATTTTTCATAAATGTAATAAATTAACTATATATTCTGTGATTCATTATCCGATAAAAGTTCAGAATATTTATAGCACTACAACAGTCACAGTAGAATGAAACTTATTGAAATAATTATTGCTTTTTAAGCATTTATGTACTTCGTTGAAAGCGTTTTTAATCCTTAACTACATTCTCATGCATAAAATTACAAATCAAAGACAGTATATAACTAAATCATTAAAACTTCGAACCTATTCTTATTCTAATGATGAAGTCCAGTACGAATACAGTTAGGTATAGGTATTTGTGTTTTATTTAACAATATAGGTACATATGGACGTTTGCATTGGAACATTTACAGAGAATAAAGAACTTAGAAGTACCGCAAAAAGACTATCATCCAATAAGTTGGACTTAAAAGAAAGGTAAAGTACCTAATAAGAAAGGTAAGACAAAAGATTTCTGATGCTGTTGTGTTGTTTTTAAGGCTTGAAAAGCGAATTCGTAACTTAAAGTTAAATTGATCGATGTAACTTACAATTGGTTAATTTGTTTATTGACTTCAGCATAACAAGAACAAATTTCCGTTGAAGTATACAAATTTTTAAATGAATAAAGTTTATGTGCAATTTGGTAGTACATACAAATACTGCGTCGAATCTTTAAATCATAATTTCAAACTACATGTAGCTTTTGCAAAGCATTTTTAGTTGAATTGTTAGCGCATATGTTTTCAGTATATTTAATCTGTGGAATATTTTACTTATTATAAATACTTTAAAACTTTGAACATTCACAAACATTCGTGTGCATCATGCATATTTAGCAAAAATACAAAATTCTCTGAAGCCAGTGTAGTTATAGAGGACTATCTATTTACAAACGTCTTACATCTGGACTCGAAGAAATATATTATCTATTCATTCACACATTGCATCCTCACCATTAACATCCTACTTCAAAACTCAGCATGTTTCAACAGTTCTTCACCTAAACCAAAACCCCAAACCAAGAAAACCTGCCACCCAAAGTTGACCTTCATATTAAATAACCCTAATAGTATCTTAGCAGGTAAGGATTTCCTACGATCGTCCTGGATATACAAATTTAAATTTAGTAACTGAATATACCTAACCTGTGCGTATTTTTTAAACTACCCTAGCTCTTCTAATAAAATTGGAATTTCCAAAAAAAACTCGGTCTCTAACCCAATACATGATCTCTAGGTCAGAGCGTGACCATAATCCTAAAAAAAACCAGCTCTCCAGCGCATTCGTTTGCCGATAAATTTAGCATAATTTCTTCGCAATTCTCAAGCACTGAACACTTCATCACGAACAAATTCGTTTGTATTAGAACGATGGTCTCGAATAACAACAAGCTCAGAAAGGTTTTCAATTGAAATCCGGAATATATCTGAAGAAATACTAGCGGTATACAATAATGAATTCCCACCTATTCACTTGCACTTTATTACGTGCATTTCTTTGATTATTTGGAGTTAAGTATATTTTGAAATGAAAACAATTCCCTTTTGTTTATATTTTTCTATTGATAAAACAAAAGTGGAGAGGTGGAAAGTCATTCGGCATGCCGCTACTGTAATAACTATAAAACAGTATGCAAGTTAAACAACAAGATGAAATAATTAATTTTAGTTAATTGTACCTTAAATAATTAGTGATAATAACTACAACATTATTAGTAACAGCTGGAACCCTGGTAAGAGTTATTTTGGACGAATTTTTTCAAACCGAAACTGTTGAGTGATAGCACTGCCATTGAATGGTAGAGCACGCTTTTTGATCGAATTNTTGTACCTTAAATAATTAGTGATAATAACTACAACATTATTAGTAACAGCTGGAACCCTGGTAAGAGTTATTTTGGACGAATTTTTTCAAACCGAAACTGTTGAGTGATAGCACTGCCATTGAATGGTAGAGCACGCTTTTTGATCGAATTAAAATTCTTCTTTGCAAAAATGTAAAAGTCTTGTTCCATCTGCCAAACTTTGGACTTATGAATTGTTTTAACAGTTTCCTTATTGGGTGATTTCTTCCCGTAAGTCTTTCTCAGGTGAGATTTCCCCTCTGAAATGAAAATAAATAGTGAAATCGCATTATAATTCATCTGAAATCTTAGCCGCATAAGTGTGAATTAAAAAGACTGTCCATACTATACTACAACTAGCAACTCTGGTGATTGCTTGCTTTACTACCTTGGCTGAAGAGATTCGAGGCGCCTTTAAAAAATCTAGGCAAAGATGACTCAAGGAGCGCTACAAAGTCGTCCATACTCTCAGTCGTTCCCACGAGGAAATAGGACTTTGCCAAATTAGATTTGGCTTGCTGTAACGCCCAAGAGCTTCCAGGTTCCCAACAAACGGCATGGTGCCCACAAAAAAACGGAATTTGCATCCACAAATTGACTGGGTCACAATCTACACCTTGTCGCTGGACACATTCATCAAACGACTGGAAAAAGAAAGCGAGAATATATGTATATCATATTCTTCCGAAGTGCACTCCACCAAATACCATTATATGTTAATCCTTTGGATATTCCTTACTCGTCTCTTACTCAACGGTAGGTGAAATTTAGGGGATGTATAATAATTATGCAAGTCGAAAGACGATTGGCGTATAAGAGAAATTAATGTAAGTTAAAATCATTAAATTATACAGGAACAGCATATAATGCATATAAGGATATACGAGTAAAACTGAGGGGATAGTTTGAGTGGAAAATGACCTCTTATAAAACAACCTTTTCCAAAGAAACACGTATAGCCCCACTGGTGTGCCGGACTGAGCACGAACGCTCACTAACTACTAGAAAGAAATTTTTATTGTGCTTCCTATTTCTATCTATTCCCAATCTTTTTTCCTTTTAGCTCTGTTGAAATTTGAGTCGAAGTCGAATCCATGATAACAATAATTTATCTGTCAATATCTCCCCAGGGAACATTTCGAAGTTAGGTATATACCCATCTACTAAGTCTAGAATCATTCTGACCCAGTTTAAATCTGTTGCAGAGATAAAAGTAAGGAATAATATCAGTGAACTTACTTCTTTATTGCCTTTCCGTTTTCGAATGACTTCAGGTCGAAAGTTATCTCCATTTCGTAGGAAATAATAGTAGGAAACCAGTCTATCTAGAGGATCGCGAACAACGTTGATGTACAGGGGTCTCAAAGAAACGCCCAATGCAGCAAAATCGATATATCCTAAATGGCCATGATAAATTGCAGGTCGCCTTTCGTACCAGATGGACACATTTTGAGCGAAACGAAACTAGAAACAATAAAAAAAATAAATGGTGATGAAAAGTTCATTAGCTGGCTACCGACTATATACGCGCTAAGGCTACATTGCTGGATTACTTTATACGTTATCAACTATAAGGACTCTCACTGAAGTTTTTGACAGCGAAGAAGAGCCTTCGGGTGTACAACTAATGAGTCCAACTAATGAGATAATTTGTTAGTTGTCCAAATGGTGTGGTTCCGGTTAGGCTCAAATTTATTAGATGACCGCGGAGGAAAAATACTTTAATCTAAGTTTTATGTCATACACATCCGAATCAACTTGCTAAAAAAAAGATTGTGATGCCTAAAAATTCAAATCTAAAAAAGCCGGCCGTAGAAAAGTTCATTTTCGAAAACGCTTTCTGAGAAAAGATTTCTGACCTATATAAATACAGCTACTCTTAAATAACTTACTTGATCCTCAGGGCTGAGAACATGACTATTTTTAGTCGTATTCAGATGTATCACGTTGAATCCATTTTGAGCACACAATTCGTACGCAATACCCATTAACGAAGTCGATCCAGTTTTGGGTATGCGGTTGTAAATTACCACAGGATTATCAATATCATGACGGGCATCTTTTTTGTAAAAAAATAAAAATNAATAACTTACTTGATCCTCAGGGCTGAGAACATGACTATTTTTAGTCGTATTCAGATGTATCACGTTGAATCCATTTTGAGCACACAATTCGTACGCAATACCCATTAACGAAGTCGATCCAGTTTTGGGTATGCGGTTGTAAATTACCACAGGATTATCAATATCATGACGGGCATCTTTTTTGTAAAAAAAATAAAAATGTTACACTTAAATTTAGCACACAATAAACTTGAACAATTAATGGGAGACAATTTTAAAACATCGCTAGCATTGTTGCGCAACAAATCGAATTACAAGTCGACGATAGACATTGATTTCAGGAAATAGAATTTTTGCCGGGAAAGCAACTGATAGCATTCCCTTATCTGATCGATCAAGCATCGGATCTTGCTAGGGGTAATGTGTAGCACAATTTTGAAAGATTAATTTTTTCAGACTTTTCATTTTTAAGAAATACACTACCAGAGAAAGTAATTTTGATGATCGGATTTGACCGTCGTAACAAGAAATAAACACTGCGACTTACCTATGACCAACCATTCCATGTGGATTGAAAGCATCCCCGTCCCTTTGTACTGGCCCGATGTCACTTGGTTGAGAAAGTTGCCCAAATTTGATTCCTAACGTGAAGGAAAGAATTTAAGTCCACGTCATACTTCGTTATTAAATAAGTCGGAACTATAAGCACAATTAGGTATATATATTCGTTGAAGAGTAAAAAAGAGCTAAATGCATCTGGCCCCTATTGCTATCAGCTCAGCATTCACTATGCTCCGCACGGGGCATAATGCATTTAGCTCACTTTCATTCTTAAACGACGATATATAATTGTGCTTATAGTTCTGACTTATTTAATATTAGATATGTTTGTTCCGTAATTTTATTTTATTTTTTATTTAATATTAGATTTGTGTGCGTCAACCGTTTTCTACGTCCACTATTTCTAATACATAATTATTTAATGTTAGAATTAGTTTAACACCGTTCTTTTAAATTATAGTAGGTAATCATAAACTTTGCACAATAAATTAATGTTCCGCATATTGAGTCTCCGTAGGCTAAACTCTTTAGAGGACAATGCTAAGAAGTTGTTCAGAAAGTTTGTCTTTCTCTTCATTAGTTGTACATATGTATTATGCATATTACAGGTACCTATATTTATATTACGACTAGCCGGTTGCATACATTGTACACATTACATATCGCCGCAGGAGTTAAGCAAAAATTAACATCCTTCCAAAATTGCTAAATAACGTTACGAAAACGATGTTAAGCTTTGCACCTTCAGCGATGTAATTTAGCATCATGTACTTACATTACACAAAATTTATAATAGTAAGAGAAAATATATTTTGTTAAAATCTGATGAATTTATAAACACGACAATTTACACATCTGTGATATCCCACAGCCTCCAAAATCAAATCTCATTACATAATCTGCCTTAAAAAATATTTACCTACGTTTTATAAAGTGCTGTTACACACGATACAACATAACAACCATTCAACATTATGCTGTAACGTAACCTAATACTAGAACTAGTAAAACCATCGTATCGTAGGTAGTTACATATATCCCAGCCGTCCTACCAGTATCTTCAACATTGAGTAGTAAAATAATTACAAAGAGAGTTATGTCGGTGCGTGTGAAATAAGTTGAGATACACACCTACCCGGCTGTAACGAAACTGCCCTAAAGTCTACAGGCTGGCAATTAAGTTCTGATACATTCTTTGAATGCCTGCCAAAATTATATTTATAATTGCATTCCTTTAAAATTCTAGCATGATAGGGCCAACATATTGACAATGAAGGAAAAAAATTGTCATAGCCCTTCCTTG
>JAAXYX010003545.1:0-14135 GCA_036851915.1 Ptenothrix huangshanensis | reverse complement strand
CTTTTCAAAACATAATTAAAAATTGGAGGGCCCCTAATTTCTACATTTATCTTGCGATTTAAAATGTACTGGGTGAGATTTAAATCTGACGTAAGGAATCTATAAGTAGCATTCCATAATGCTGTTGGACGATTTCTAGAAAGTGGGGTCTTGGCAAAGCGATTTTCACGAAGAAATTGGGAAGTAGTTAATGGTACAGAATGAGGATCGACGAATGGAGCTGTTCGGCCGTAATCAATTTGCCTTTCGTATTCGTTTAGTGCCTGTTTAAAACAAGTATTATTGAAATTATGAGTACTTTTTTCACAACGTTCAAAATTGTCCTTTTTTCTATACAGGGTGGGAACATTATTAATCCCTTCTGCAGTTTGGTCATCCTTCGTATTAAAATCGTAGGCTAATTGCAACAGAATTACAAAATGGCTATCACTTGTAGTGAAGGATTTTTTAATTATATGCAAGGTCAGTTGAAACTCGTAGGATGTGATGCATTCGAGGTTGAGAATAAACGTGACGAATTTTGGAAATAGTTGAACAGGGCGAAGTGTAAAGGCCCTCATTGAGTTTCTCTTTTCTTTAAAATACATTTCAGTTTCAGTTTCACATCTTGCTTGGAATACAAGGGCGGAATAGCAAAGAACTTTAGACTGTCTTCGAATCCCCTGTTTTAAATGCGTGTGCCAGTTTGGGCGTTTTCCTTCTTTGGCGCTTTTTGAAATCACCAGAGGGAGTTTTAGAATGTGGAAGTTTATGAGGTCGTCATTTGAGTAAATGTGTGTCAAGCAGTGTTTTATGTGATGGTTTTCGATTATTGATTTTATATTGAGGTGTGGTTGTAAAGATGATGAAATCGGTTTTAGCATTGCGCCCGTAGTATTTATTGAATTTATATTGAGGTGTGGTTGTAAAGATGATGAAATCGGTTTTAGCATTGCGCCCGTAGTAGATTCAAGTAGTGCAAGGAGTGTGTTCAATGTAGGCAGTACGAAGGATTGGAAGAAAAAAAAGTTCATGATAGGACGAAGTTGCATTTTGATTATTGTTTGGTTTTCCGCAATTCCAAATGATGAAAGATTCTGGCCAAAGTGCGCCTAGTCAAACTGTTTGAGGGACATTTATAAAAACAAAAATATTACGTTGTCAAAAGAGTGAATTTTGTTGACCCTTAAAATTAAACATTTTAAAATGCGTTAGTTGCAAAAATTGGACCTTTAAAAAAATTGTTAATTTAAATAAATTGAGATTTTCAAAATGACATAATTTAAACAATTGGACCTTTACAAAAATTGTTAATTTAAAAAAATGAAGCTTTACAAAAAGTGTTAATTTCGGAAATTTACTTTCTTGCCAAAAATTTTTATTTTTAAAAATGACGACTTTTATAAAAGTTTTCTGCGAAAAAATTGTACGTTTAAAAGTGTTAATTTAGAAAATTGAAATTCAAAAACTTTTGATTTAGTGTTAATTTGAACAATTTAACCTTTTTAAAGAGTGTTAGTTTCGGAAAATTACTCCCTTTTCAAAAATGTTAATTAAAAAGTTGGACCTTTTTAAAAAGTGCTTATTTGAAAAAATTTGTTTTAGTATTCCGGAGCTTCACCAAAAATTCGGCCCCGAATAATTTCGTTTCTGATTAGGATTAGTAGCTTTTTAAACCCGATATTGCAAGCCTTTACTGACTATTTCTGTTTTCTTTCCGTTTTCATACTTCTTTGGGTAGTATAATGGATTGCATTAAAGTCATATTTTAAATAAACATGAACCAGTTTCGTTTGAGTGGGGTGTTGCCTTAATCCTAAATGTAACTAAAAGCATCTCAAACAGCAAACAGAAAGGGTATCTTTGCTGCGCATATTTGCATTGAAATTACAATTGGATTTGCTTTTACATTTTGAGTAATGGACATTTCTTTATTTATTAATAAACTAACAAGTGCTAGTAAAAACTTTTATTAATTGTAGTTATAACTAATTGAGTTTACATAAGCAGGAATTTGCGTTAGCTTACAAACGAACGTTGGTTAAATCTAATCAATTCTTGACTGCGATAAAAATATCCAATGAAACTAAAAGCAGTAATTAGCTCCAACTTTTTCAGTAGGTAATTTATTCTGAGTTTCTGAGCAATAAAGTTTCCAATTAATTAGAATGCTTTTTAGCGCGCATTTGCGTACCTAATAATATTAGTTTAGTTTCTTTGAAAAGGTGTAAAATATTGGTTGGGAACTTACACTGGCGACAATAAAGTCTTTGCCGATTTTTTAACCTCGAAAAGAATCCTGAATACGCTACTGATCATTCCCGTATAATTTAAAGGCATGAAATCACGCAAGACTTTTCCTACCAGAGTTCCACGTCCTTTCACATTTTCCTCACAGTTTGTAAGGAATGCAATGGAGAAACATAAATCAAAATTCAACCTAAAGCTTCCCGCAACTTCTTGTGTGAGGAAGCCGAAAGGAAGGAGAAAATAAAATAAAATTTCTTTTAGTAAATAGTTCCTCCACTCGTTAAATCATCATAAGTCCTGTCCTGATCTTATATTAAACGTTGAATTCAAATCAGTTAAAAGCCTACATCTAGTTTGGGTTTTTTACAAAAACTCACAGGGAACAAGTCAAACCACTTTCACGAAATGCTAATTTAATTTTGGAAAGCAATAGCATTACCCCAAGCATATAAATAGGAGCTGAAAGAAAAAGCTGCTCACTTTCTTAAACTCCTTTGAACTCCGTTCTACTTTTTTACAGATATCTAAAAACTATAGACCGAATTATTTTACATTCGCCGTTTTCCTACTTTCATTTGTTTTAAATATGAAAACGTGCATTTAGAAAATTCAGCGAATTTAGCTGCCCACTTTCATTCCAGAATGAAAAAATCTGGAATGTACCGCCATCTCTCATCCTACCTACTTTTGCTAGTCCTTTTATTCCAGTCATGCGAATTCTCACGGGGACAAGGTAATTTTATTTTTTTAAAAAAAAGGTTTGAGTGGGTTTAAAATTTGAACTTATAAAAATAAAAATAAAAATCAATTCACTATTTTAAGCCACTAATAAATTGTCACTGCAAAGATTAATTTTATTTCCATTTTCTTAATATGTCGGGAAAGATTTTTGAACCTTTATAACTATGTATTTTTAAATAATTTTTGATTTGTAAGAAGCGTCGGTTGTCAACGATGACTATGGCGATGGAGAAGGAGACGACGATGGCAACACGACCGTGGCTCCCACAGCAGGTAAAACTGAAAAGTTTACATCAATCTTGTCAGCCGCTGCTCCCGTCGCCGCTTCTGTCGGTGCTGGGTTCGCTGCTGGAAGGCTTTCTGGAAATGTCGGCAAAAGTAACAATTTGCAAACTGCCAATTCATTTTCTCCGAGCTGGAGCCAAGCCCAGAATCAAAACCAGGTCGGTGACTACGACGATGAGCAGGTTGAGATAACCACAAGGCGACCTGGAAAGAACAAAAAGGGCAAGAAGAACAAGAAGAACAAGAAGGGCAAGAAGAATAAGAAGGGAAAGAAGGGCAAGAAGGGCAAGAAGGGCAAGAAGGGCAAGAAGGGCAAGAAGGGCAAGAAGGGCAAGAAAGGCAAGAAAGGCAAGAAGAACAAGAAGTACAAGAAGAGCAAGAAGTACAAGAAAAAAGGGTAAGGTTACGGAGGCCAAATTTCAGGTAAAAGATCTCGGTTAATTTCAAAAACTTTAAATTACAATTAGCCTCAAAATTACCTAATTAGTGGGATTAAATTATTAAGAAAATTATTCTTCATTTTTGTTGTTCTTACTTTTTAATAAATTGAATTCAAATTTTCAAATCATTAATTATTATTATATTCTAATTTGTAATTGACTTAATTGTTCTATTTTAAGCTCAAAAAATATTTTGTGTAATAAAATTGTAAGATGAATATTTGTTAAAGTAAAATCTTTGGAGAAATGAATAAATAAATTCCCATTTGGTTTCAAGAAATGCCTGAGTATGCGACAGTAGCGCGGATTTATTTTCGTGCAGGTTGTTTGGCGGCCAAGATGTTCGGCGTCCATTATGTCCGGCGGTCAATATGTTCGGTGGGCATAATGCTCGGCAGCCAATTTGTTCGGCGGCCATTATGACCGGCGGCCAATATGTTCGGCGGCCAATATTCCGGATACCGTTTTCTTATAGGTTAAAAAAATTGCACCGTTTTTGTTTAAACAAATGGCTTCATTTTACTGTCGATTTAAAAAACTGCGCCGTTTTTGTGTAAATTACAAAAAGCTGTCTCGTTTTCTTGTAGATCGAAAAACTGCGTCGTTTTGCATAAAGTGAATAAACTGTCTCATTTTACTGTAAAAAAGAAAACTGTCTTTTTTGTGTAAATTTAAAAACAGCTGCCTCGTTTTTTGGATTTTAAAAAAACTGCGTCGTTTTCGTTTAAAGTAAAAAAAATCTGCGTCGCTTTCACGTAAAAAAACAACAGCATCCTCTGCGTGTGAATTTTAAAAAAATCACTTTTTTGTGCACATCTTAAAGATGCAAGTGTATTTCTAAAAATCCTTTTTAAGCTTAAGCCCACGCGACCTAATGCTTATTTACACTACTGCTATACGCTGATTTCATTTTAAAATTTGTGTAATGTTGTGGTGGGGAAAATGATAAAATGAGGCCGAAGTTAATTTCATGCAACCCTTTGCTTTTTATATTTTAAGTCAGAGTAAGAATCATCACGAGAATTGTTTCATAAGCATTTTTCATAGGAAAGTTTGGGAAAGGAGGAAGGAGGAAAAGAGAAGTTAATTCTGTAATTACATACAAATAATACCTAAGCACATAACTGCTGGTGCGTGAAAGGACAAATTACTTCGGCAGAATAAGAAAAGTTTAGTTCCAAAAAGGAAGTTTTACGTCTTATTTAAGAATTCCAAGTACACAGTAGGAAAGGGAAAGTCGTGCGTATGTTTAGCTCTACTTTTTGAGAATTGTATGATAGTCACGGTGATTTTTTCCCACTAATTTTCACCACTAGGGACAACGAGGTTCAAAAATTAAAATTCTATTTAATTATCGTTTCCTTTCTCTTACTTCGGCCGTTAAATAATTTCTTTTCCTTACAGCGAAAGAAAAAAATCTTCTAAGTATTTGAAATAAATGGGCGTCAGCCTTCGTCGTGTAGAATAAAGTAATTAGTTAATGGCTGCAGAAACAAATACGGAGAAAAATTATAAACTTCAGTAGCGTAAATATAAGCCTACAAAGAAATTAAATAATTACACTGCATTTATTAAGATTTTTATGAAAAAAGGCGCCGTTTTTTTAATTACTAATTTTCACCACTAGGGACAACGAGGTTCAAAAATTAAAATTCTATTTAATTATCGTTTCCTTTCTCTTACTTCGGCTATTAAATAATTTCTTTTCCTTACAGCGAAAGAAAAAAATTTTCTAAGTATTTGAAATAATGGGCGTCAGCCTTTGTCGTGTAGAATAAAGTAGTTAATGGCTGCATAAACAAATACGGAGAAAAAATATAAACTTCAGTAGCGTAAATATAAGCCTACAAAGAAATTAAATAATTACACTGCATTTATTAAGATTTTTATGAAAAAAGGCGCCGTTTTTTTAATTTTGCACAAAAACGACGCTGCTTTTTTTAAAATTGCATCGAAAATGACATCGTTATTTTTAAAATCGCATCGAAATGACATCGTTTTTTTTAAAGTTGCATCGAAATGGCGCCGTTTTTTTAAAAAAAATTGATAGACAACTATGCCGTTTTTTAAATTGCAAGAAAACGACATCGTTTCTTAAAATTGTATAAAATTTTCACCGTTTTT
Organism: Ptenothrix huangshanensis; assembly: GCA_036851915.1. Classification (NCBI taxonomy): domain Eukaryota; kingdom Metazoa; phylum Arthropoda; class Collembola; order Symphypleona; family Dicyrtomidae; genus Ptenothrix; species Ptenothrix huangshanensis. Next base: position 8,316 of record JAAXYX010003545.1, on the reverse strand, counting down.
TAATTAATTTTCTCAAAAATTGAACTTTAGAAAAAAAGACGTTTTTTCAAAAATCATACTTCTGGAAAAGTTGATTTTTTCAAAAATTCGTACATTTCAAAAAACTCATTTTCTCAAAACATAGAACTTTTCAAAAAATTCGTTTTGTAAAAATTACCCCATATAGCGAAGAATCTTGGAAGTGTAGTGTAGAAACCTTGGATTTGGTATGAAATAAATCATTTCTAACCTCTCCGTCCATGTAGAACTTTAATGCATGTGAAATAATGAAGTTCTTACCGCATAAAATACATAAATTTTTTATCCCGTTTATTTATTTCGTATTCCAAAAGCCAATTAAATACACGTTGAATAAATCCATGTTTAATAATTAATCCCTCACTGGTGTTCGCAAAAGGTAAAAGTATGGATGAAAATAAGATGATGAAAAAGAGGAACTCTTTATCTGCCCCATCCCCACTTGCTCTTCTTCTTACTCCACCAGTTGGTAACCTTGTTTTTCTTCTTCTTCAACCAGGACCCTACTCTGCCAAACAGTCCCTTTCTAGGCTTTTTCGTAGTTGGTGGCAGGGTTGTGGGTTGAGGTGTAGTTGGCCCTTGCCTCGAGGACCCTTAAAAGAAAAATATCATTAAATAATTAAATCCAATTAGCTTTTTATTATTCATCTATGGTAAAAGTCAGAGTTTATTTTGCACTGAATTGAAATTAAGTAATTAACTGTTGATTCTTTACCGGAAGTCACAGCGACTTTATCTTCATTATCGTCGTAATCGTCGTCACCTTGAGCTCCAACGTGGACACAGAGAAAGCTGAGAGTCGTGAAAAGTACGAGAAGATAAAGTAAACTTTTAGTTAATTTCATCTTGAAGGAAGTTTTCCACAAGCCCTTCTGCAATAAAAATTTAATCAAATAATATAATTTTACTTTTTCTAACTTTGCCACAGTTTTCAAAATAGTTTTTATAAATAATAAATATATGCGCTTACTTTGTTTCAAATTTGCTTTTGTACTTGACCATCTATGAATGTAATTTTGGTTCAATTGGTTCCCTTTTATACTTTTCTGGATCGTCGCTTTTGCTCCTGGTTGCTTGAGGTTTTCCTAATTTGATTTCTTTTTCATAGTGTGATTTCATGGTGTGATCATCGATTTACGTTTAAATACACACCGCGATACATCATTCCACTTTGGGAACGTAGATTGGCTTTTTGGAAAGCAATTACTCATTGTACACGCTTTAAAGGAACATTTTCCCATTTCAGTATATTCCATTAAACTTGATTTGACAAAAGCCATTCACTTGGGACCATGGAACTTGATAAGCTTTTTGGAGAAAAATATGCCGACCTTGTTTATTTACACGAAAGAGACGAAATTGTTTCAAAATTGCACGAATTAGGCCCTCTTTTTATTTTTGTTAGGCTCAATTTAGCTCTTTACCCTTTTAAATTAAAACGAAAACCACATCATTTTTTTTAATTTATTTGAAAGAGGCTACTAAAAGGCTTTAAAAATACCTTTATTTTTTTAGATTTCGTCTTGCTTTCCGAAGTAATTCTTGCATTCATGAACAATAAAAAAGTATTTTTAAAAACTTTGGATGTTCAAAAAAATAATTTTTTTTGATAGTACAACCTTTTTCTCAAAAATCGCGCATTTTAAAAATTTAATTTTTTCAAAAATTGCACATTAAAAAAATATGATTTTCTCAAAACTCGCACTTTTTGTTAAAAAAAACATTTTAAAAATCCGTCTCTCTTAAAAATCTCTTTTTAGAAAAGAAATATTTTCTTAATAATTTCACCTTTAAAAAATTATATTTTTTAAAAAAATCACGCTTGAAAAATCGGATTGTCTCAGAATATCAAATAGTTGTATAAATTTATTTTCTAAAAATTCAAAATTTTCGTTAAACTGATTCTCTCAAAAATCGAAATTTTCAAGAGAAGAAACTAATGTATTCGAAAATTACACGTGAAAAATCTGATTGTGTAGAAACCTTTGATTTGGCATGAATTAAAAAGGTGCTAAACGTCCAGTTTAGAATGAACACCTCTCACTTTTCAAAAACTTTATATTTTTCTAAAAACTCACTAATGAAAAAACTCGTTTTCTAAAACACTGTACTATTGATAAAACTTGCACTTGAAAAGCAAAAATTTCATTTAAAAAAATCTAAGATTCTAAAAAGGAGTGTTTTCAAAATTGATTTTGAAATGAAATCGCTGACATTGAACCCGAGGTTCAAAAATATTCCCGAAATTCATTTGTGTTTAAAGTTGCCAACATTTCGGTAATTTTCAGGGAAAAATAAATACTTAAGTCAGCAAAGATTACCGGGGGAAGAGGCAATTTTGCAACGGTAGCCGTGGCTGTATGTAATTAATTAGAGGTTCTGCAGTTCTGTTTGTTATGTGTTGATTTGTTTCCTTGTCCGAGATCCATTTATTTTGTACAAGTTACATAAACCCATTTTTATTTCATTGATAATAACAAAAAAAAAACAAAAATTTGCATGAAGCCAAGGTAATGAAAAAGGGAAATCTTTATCTCCCTTTTTTATTTCTGTTAAACCATTTATTAGAAATATTTTCCATCTTCTTCCCTATCCATGAACGTGGTCTGCCATTTCTTGACGACAGAGGGGGCTTGGCTTTGTGTCCGGGGGAAGCTATAAAAAGACAAATAATTAATTATATCCTTCAAACAATCAAGTAAGCTTTCTGATTAAAGTAGAAATTAAACACTTTATCTCTTTCCAAATTTAAATTAAGTAACTTCAGTAATTAGTTATTAGTTTTATAATTAACCAAAATAAGACGCCGTTTTTAAAATTGGCAAAAAAGTCGCTGTTTTTTAAATATACACAAAAGTTAATTAGCATACTGGATTTTTTTAAATTAACCCAAAAAAGGCCCAATTTTTTATAAAATCGGAATAAAAAGAACGCAGTTTGTTTAATTTTTTTAATTTTGTGCTACTTTGATGCTTTGTAAAAGTCGATCTGTCGGGTAAAAATCCCAAGAATCGTTAATGAGTAACGCTTGAGTCTCTTACCGGCATACACGGAGACATCATCATCGTCGTCATCATCGACAAATCGGGAGGTAACGTGGACACAGAGGAAGCTGATAATCGTAAAAAGAACGAGGAGAGGGAGTAAACATTTAGTAAGCCTCATCCTGACCGCAGATTCTCTCAAGCTCCTACAGAAAAGCAAGAGTCAAATTAGATAATTTCAACCTTTTGTAATTATGCAAAAGCTTTTAAACAATTTAAAATAATTTTATTATTTTTTTACTGTGTAAATTTAGAAGGAACCCAGACGAACTATGAAAACAATTTTAAGAAAAAGACTATTGAGCAGGCACTTATTGGTTTGGGGTTAATTTTGATTTATTTCTGGAATATTTTGACCCGTTTCGAAATATATTAAAATTCCTACTCACAAAATATTCTGTTGAGTCCCTACGGTAATAAAATGTTCATGTTATGTTCATTGTACACTTCGTATTTTTGACTGAAGTGCGCCCCTTTTACACATTTATGCATTAGAATCCTTTGGCACTTGTTGCTTGAGGTTTTCCTCCTTGGATTTATTTGTAATATTAATTATCGATTCTCGTATAAATTGTATGTAGATTGTAAAATAACCACCGAAGCATGGTTTGACTTTGGAAGGAAAACTTTTGTTAGGACATTCAAGTCAAACGTGATTAAATTAGAAAATCAATAATTAAAATTAATTACAGCAAGTAAAGTGAGGGAGTAATTTAATTTAAAACTAAGTGTAAATAACAACCATCCTTCCAAAATTTCAAATATAATTTTCAGTTAACTAATTTTAAGGATTTTTATTCAAATCATCAATTGCTATTTTCCAGATTTGCTTCGTAGAGAATCCTCCTAGAAAGACGTATTTGTCTCCTATTGTAATCTGCGTCACTTGAACCAGCTAAAAAATCGAACATGAAAAATTCTTTCTTAGAGAGAATTCTTACAAGTAGAAGTGGGTAATTTATTATTCTGATAATTTTAGATTGTGACCAATACTTGAGTAGGATAAAATGAAATTAGACTTCATTACCTCGTGGTTTTCCTTGGTTGTCAAAACTCTGTCGATATTTCCACTTGCATCGATATCAAGAATAATGGGCTGGGCTGCCATGTCTATGCCGAAGTATGAAATCTGAAATTTGACATGTGACTTCACTATTATTCACCAAATATGTAACATCATTTATTTTTACATTTTAAACAAACACAAGTTGAAATGTTAAACTATTCAAACGATACTCACGAATTCAATGAGATTGTTCAAATGTCGATTTTCTAGTCCAATTTGACTTAGTAGACCCAGAATGGGGAGAATGAGTGTTCGAAGCCGGCCAAGTAGCTTTCTTATTTGAGGATACTGACCCAGACCGTCAATCTATATAATAATAAGTGTGGTAATTAATATAAGTTAACCGCTAGTCACTTGAGTATCCATAGAAGTAGGAAGGCAGCTGTTCACCTTTAACTTTTTTTTAAAAAAATGATATGATTCAGGGACAATGTTGAAACAATAAACGAACGATGTCAATTAATGATAACCACTTTTAAAAAAAGTGTAAAAAAAAATTCCAACTTTTAGAAAACGTAAAAATCGAAAAGCCGACTTTTAGAAAAACGTAAAAATCGAAATGCCGACTTTTACAAAAACTATCAAATTAAAATTTCTGAATTTTTGAAAAACAATCAAAACAAGGATTTGAACGTTTTGAAAAAGTGCAAATTAAAAATTCCGACTTTTTAAAAGCTTAAACATTAATATTCAATCTTTTTGAAAGGAATAAAAATTCCGACTTTTTTCGAATTTGGATCTTTTTTAAAAGTGTAAAAAATAAAAATTCCGACGTTTTGAAAAAGTGTAACAAAAAAATTCGCCTTTTTGAAAAATAATCAAAAATAAAGATTCCAACTTTTTGAAAAAGTGTAACAAAAAAATCCGACTTTGTGAAAAAGAATCAAAAATAAAGACTCCAATATTTTGAAAAAGTAAAACAAAAAAAACCTGACGTTTGAAAAAAAATCAAAAATAAAGATTCCAATATTTTGAAAAAGTGTAACAAAAAAAACCCGAAGTTTAAAAAAAAATCAAAAATAAAGATTCCGAATTTAAAAAAGTTTAAAAGGGCGATTGGAAACGTGAAATAGAATAATGAGCCTTTAGGTAGTTTGCCCACGTGGAACAAAATCTTGGATAGGCTACTGGTTCTAGTCGTAGTTATTTTTGAGGAATGGTTAAAATAAAAGTACCACAAATGAGCGAGGATAGAAGACAGCGACAATAAAGCCCCCTCTTCCATTGGATCGGATGTTATCGGGAAATCCCGGGAGTCCATCGAGGAATACGTCACTGCTCCCTGCCTTAGGGCCCTTCAGATAGTATCTTTAACCACAAAATTAAATCCTATTTTTTCTTTCAATCACACGCTTAGTAAATGTATGTAGTTAATCATTAATTTTCAGCCTTCTCACCTCAGCAGTCGAGATTTGAAGGATTCAGCAACAAGAACGAACTCCTCGTTGGGTGACAATTGAACTCCGTTTGCACCGGCGATCCCATTAATGAGGACCGTGTGCTCCTTCGCTTTGGCGTCAGTTTTAATGAGTCTGCCATTAAGAGCTTCGATGTCGCTGTAGGTGTGGTCCTCACTAGTAAACATGTCTGACCAGAAAATACTTCCATCCTTAGCAATGTCAAGGTCATCAGGGTAGCCTGGGACAAAGCCTTCTATTGGTGTGTGCATAGATAGACGATGCTTCACGTGACCTTAACACAACACGAAACATGAATAGAGCAACATTACGTAATTATAGAATTATGAATAAAAAGTAACATTCGCAGCTTTTCTCTTCCGTAGGAAAAGAAATGCCAGGCCTGGAAAAAACTCGATCCCAGTCGTTGTAAAATTTAAACAACTCTATTTTATCTAATTTTTTTAATGGCACTTTTTGCGGGTAAATTTTTAGAAAAACTGTAGTTTTCGGGCTTCTAAAAATGGGTCTATTTTTTGCAAATCTGCGAAAAACATAAAGCATCGTTTTCTTCCAAATTTAAAAAATAAATGAGTCTTTTTCGTACAAGTTTTAAAAAACAGCGTAATTTGTGTGTAAACTTTAAAGAAATGAAACTGTTTCTTGAAGAATTAAAAACTTTTGTCTCTTTAATGTAAAAAGACCACCACTTTTTGTGTAGTTTAAAAAAACTGCGTCTCTTTTGTGTACATCTTAAAAAAACTGCGCCTTTTTTATGTATACATTTAAAAAAAACGGCTTCGCTTTTGTGCAAATTTTAAATCTGCGCCATTTTTGTGCGAATTTAAAAAACTGCGCCTCTTCTGCCTCAATTATAAAATGTTTAATAGTGCTGTGCATTTTTAAAAATCATTTGGAGGCCTTGACCTACGTAGCCAACGCTTTGTAACGCTTCTAAAAATATTCACTATTGGTAACTTGTCTGAATTAATTACCTGTAATTGGATTAATGCTTAGAATTCCATAGGCCCCGTCAACTAGAACCAAATTACCCTTTTTGTCAAACCGAATGCCGACAGGTTGTGCTCGGCCACACTGTCTACTCTCGCCTTCCTCTGCAATTTAATTAATTTAATTCTTAAGCAATGTAATTATTCCAACTATTTTTTAAACTACGTCATAAATTCTAAAAGGTCTTAAATCATATAATAAATTAGTTCATGATTTTATTACCACATGGAACCTCATACCGAGCCACCACAGTATAGTCCGGTTTCCCGTTTTTCCTTAGCTTCTGATTTAACTTGACAACTCTCCCGCCATTAGTTCCAAAGTAAATGGAGTCGCCACTGACTACAATGGACTCAGCGCCAGTGAACTGACCGTCAGTTAATTTTACCGCCTTGTCAAGAACAAACTGCGGTTGGTATTTTCCTTCTAGTTTAATTGCCGGCGTGTTTCTATTTCCAACCAACGAATGCAATTACTCTTTTAAATGTGAGTGAGCTTTAAATGTGTACTTTTTAATCGTACTTCAAAATCGAGTTAATTAATGAAATGTGAAAGAATGCCACTATTGACAAAATAAAATTTAACTAAAAACAAATTAATTACGTGTAAGGTTTGAAATCGCTTGTTGGTGGAATCCCCGGCATGACCACAAGTCCTACGGCAGTCATTAGTACAACAAAAATTACTCGCGCGAGTATTCGAGTGGATTTGGGCATTTCATTAAACTCCATTGTATGTTTTAAATGCACCAAGAAGTAAATGTGCTCTGATAAAGTAATAAATTACGACTACAATTTCACTTTTGCTTTTGAAAGTCCTAAAAGAAGTAATTAGTAAATATTCACCAAACACCGTTCATCATTCCGTCTAATGACTAGAATTATAAAGAGTTGATTTGTTGCTTGAGATTCGCTAATGATGAGCTGAAAAACTGCACAAATTGAGAGCGACAACCAAATTGAGTATCCTTGAAAGGTAATTTAATGATTTTTGCACTGCTGTAGACAGTTCTGTATGAATCACAAGTGAAAAAAAATATTTTGTCAAAGTACTGATAAGAACCAGTCTATCTTGTTTCCAGTAGAAGATTAAATTGCTTCAATTTAAATTGTATTTACTAATCGAAATAATTTACATTTACTTACGTGCTCCTGTTCTCAATTTAATTTCAATCACTGCAAAGATAAGATTAGTAAAATTCAATTCAGTTTATTTTCCTAGTGATGTTTCATAGAAAGAATAAGTTAGCCCAACGGCAACTTTGCTGCCCTAATGACCCGTCAGGTTTTTCTTATGGAATAGGGATATGTACAGTAGGGGTAGGCCTCCTAGGCCTAGGCCTACAAAGGAATTTTTATATTTACACACGATAAGATGCAGCTTTTTGACACTCAAAAATAACTAAATGCCGTTTTATAATTTGCAAAAAAACATATGCAGTTTTTCATAACTTACAAACAACAGATGCCGTTTTTTAAAGTCTGCACAAAATTGGATGCAGTTTTTTAAAATTCACAAAAAATGAATGCATTTTTTTATTTACAAAAAATGAATGCATTTTTTTATTTACAAAAAATGATTACAGTTTTTTAAAATTCACAAAAAATAAATGCAGTTTTTTAAAATTCACTAAAAATGAATGCAGTTTTTTAAAATTTACAAAAAATGAATGCAGTCTTTTTAAATTCACAAAAAATGAATACAGTTTTTAAAGCTTACTAAAGTGGTACAAAAAGCAGATGCAGTTTTTTAAAATTTACACAAAAACAGGTGTAGCTTT
>JAAXYX010003544.1:0-14141 GCA_036851915.1 Ptenothrix huangshanensis | reverse complement strand
GATAATAAATTATGATTTCAGATACTACGACTTCGACGACTGCGTTATGCGAGAAATTCTGGGTAAAAAACTCTCCTCACGACAACGAAAAGATTTGGACGAAGTAGGTGAAAAAACTGATGTCAATCTTAAGTCTTGTCGGTAAGTATTACAAGCGGAGCGTTTTCTAGCTGTGGCAGTTCTTATATTTGCCTTTTGCGTTAACTACCTACAAGTAACTAGTTAACTACTAATTAATTAAAGCCAAGGACTGTGTGTTTTTATTGCATTTTACTTAACTTCCAGGAGACAATTTGACAATGCTAAAAGAGTTTTCAAAACTGTAGAAGAGATGCCGGGATCACTTTTACAGAATGTCAAATCATGCTTTTTTCTTCCACATGATCTGGCCAAGTAAGTCAATACGTTACATACTATACGTGGATAGTGATCGAAATAGTAAATGCTAAATTTTTCACTTTGATTTTGCTCCTTGTGTTCAAATAAATGATTTTAAAATCCTGAAATATGATTCTAGTATTTATTATTGTTTCTTTATTCTGTGACGCTGTAGCGGTATAGTATGCATGTTTTGCTTCGACGATAAATGAATTGTAATTATTATCGTGATGTATTTGTTATGCAGGAAATACAGTGCGGTTGTGTTCATAGCTGAAAATCGTTTCGAAACTAATAAACGAAAATTGCAGTACCTAACTTTTAAAGATTTTTATGACTGTGCCACGTCAATGATGACACACTGGAAATCACCCATCGAGGATGAAGATGCGACCGCAGATGTTGAAAGAGAATTTCTTATGGATCTGCGTGAGCTCAGGGTTCTTTTGGATAAAGAAAAAGACCATAAAACGTAACAGACTAGGATTAAAGCTTACTTATTTTATTTTATTCCGAAATTAATTATTATTTATAAACGTTTTACTATACAATTCAGAATAACTTGTCAGAAAATACGAGGCCGGGTTTGTGATCGGATTTACACGGAAATTGAACATAATTTCAAAGTATGGTTTTTAACACTAACCTTTAATTAGTTTAAATCTTGAGCACTAAGTACAATAATATAGTGACATACCTACTTACTTTTTCTGCTCTAACTACTTCGTACTCTTAATCTTATTTAGGTGTACTCCAGAACACTGATCAATCTAGCATACGGTCTGAATCATAACAAAGAGCTTCGGGATTTGTTCATCGATCTGGTAGAGAAGTACATTGAGCCCTGTAAACATTTGCAGTGGCCCCTCTGTGATCTGAAAACGTTTTTAGAAGTTTATACAGAAGCTGGACTGCAGCTGGAAATTATGAAAACGTGACTAATAAATTTAGTTGTAGCTTATTTTTTAACTTAAGCCAAACTCTTCTTCAACGTTTAATCAAAGAAGTCATCGACCTTGATAATAAATATACATTTCTTCTAAAATTCATCATCACTTGAATGGTTTACTTTATTTTTTTTAGACAAGCCGGACTTCGAACTTTATGGAAGCGCTACATGGATGGGATCTCAGGGTGTTTGATTCCCATGTACCATAATTAGCATGTGTCCAATGTGTTTTATACTTAACTTTCTCATCGTTTAATCCCGCGTCTATTACCAGTTTCACCCGCATTAAGCAGCTAATAGCACTACGAAGGTACATTGAAACATACATTTTTAAGTTCCTACAACCAGAATGATCTGATGTTTGAATTAAATGGACAATAGAACGAAAATTAGAAACAGCAATAATCATATTGTTTTCTCTTTGACATTGTTTTTAATAAATAGTTCGGTTTTCTTTGTATATAATAATGTATATGATAATATAATTTACTTTGTTGTACGTCAAATATTTAATAAAATATCTTAAAACAGTAATTACCTTATCATAGCATACTTAATTGAACAATATTTGTTTACTTATCTTACGTATGTACCTAGAATCATTAATTGTTGCTTTTCTTCGTGATGCTCTGAAGTTGAAACATCATTACCTTTCATACCATACTCACTACATATATACTTGCCCAAGCCGAAACGGGAGTCCATCTTTACCATTCTTCCTACTTCCTTGTCCTCATTAGTTTTATGCTTAACCCTCATCCTACTTTCAGTACTTCCAAACAATTACAGCTAATACAAGGGTCTTTGCTTTAAACAATAAATGAGACTTTTCAGAGAATTATAACTATATAGTTAAGAACAATAATAAAGTTATGACACATCCAATTATGCGATTACAAGTCAAGACATCAATACCAACTAATGATAAAACAACAATAACAACCATAATTATTATGACATGCACGAGAATAGATGAAAACATCATAATCACTAACATACAGTAATTATAAATATGCAATTCCAGCTCAAACTACTGTGTATGTAACATCAATTCCTATTCTTAATTGTTTATAATTACTTTCAATGTACTAACCTCGGGTTAGCGACAAAGCTACCTGACAAAACAAAACTCAAGGAAAAATCAACACTCCAGTCCAATCTACCGCATTTATAAAGAACCGTTTTCTGCCTATAGGAAACAATATTTAGTAATAATCTTTTAGATAACATAACGCCAAGCTTTTAATCTTTTAAAAACATACAGAATAGAATACAAGGGTACTCGAGTACGATACAAAGGATAGTTAAACTCTATTTTATTATTATATTATAAATATAATTATAACTAATTATATGAAAGTACAAGTCACAATTTAGACAGGAGGATGAGTAAGAAGCGATAATAATGGTATAAATATAGTTATATGCTAATATAGGTACAGCAATATTTACAGTTAATTATACAAATCTACAATACAAATAGTAATTACATAAGTTTAGCTTTCTCTTTTTTTACAATTGCTTAAAAAACTGTCTTATACTCGTATATAATTATCAGTAGCATGGCCTTCTCCAGTATAAATACCAGCAGACAGAATTGCGTGGGTTCGGTTTAAATAAACAACGCCTTTTGGTTTCATTTTTGAAACCTACAAAACAAGACAACCAAACGACATCGACTGCGTGTGTATAGCAAAAGCGATATATAATTATTTATATTAGATTGGTAGACATTTTTAGCCAATTGTGCTTGATGCACTGTATACTTAGCCATAAAATTACAATAATTTTTAATTAGTAAGCTGATCGTTTTTGTTTCCATTCTAGAAATATATTATTTATGTACATTAAACCGAAGTCGTGAAAAAACGAAATTCGGTTAAATCATTCCTACTATGTTTTAACACGTTTTTGCTGACGATACCGATAAATATCGTTCATAGGAGGAGCCATATTGGATTCGTCATCTTCACTCTCATGATTATTCCCTATCGAATTACCATGTCCATGCCTTCTATCGCTGCTACCGTGCTCGGAATGACCACCAGTCCCACCACCACCGGGACCACCTCCTCCGCCACTACTTCCACCTCGTCGTTTAAATCCCCGACGACCACCACCACGTTGAGATTGATAGGAATCTCCACTACGTCCACCTCCATGATGACCACCGCCTCCTCCACCACTGCCCCCATAAGCACCAGCACCTTCCTCTTGAATCTCTGCATTCCATGTAGCCGATCGTGCTTGGGCGGTATCAAAAGTGGATGGATCTACACCCTCGCCCGTTGGAGCTGGAGCACGTTCAGGTAATTGCAATCGTTGAAATACTTCCATTAGCTTGTCCACAGCAACGAATGGACCATGGAAGTAGTTCGAGTGAGGTAAGAGGGTATTGAGAAAAGCTGCTGCTGGGGGAACAGGGAAGGTTCCACCAGGAACTATGTGTTCTCCAGGGTAAGCATCTACTTTCGGTTTGAATGGGATCATTTGTGTGAAATCCGGTCGAACGATCTTTTCCTCATCATCCTCTTCTGGTGTCACTTCTTCCGGAGCAATGGCTAATTGAAGTTTACTGGACTGGGCTGAGACTGACAGGACATCAGTGTAGCCTATAGATCTTAGTTCAAAGTTTGTGCAGGGGTAAAGATCTAAAAATTTGTAGCGGTCGACGATCTGAGCCGTTTCCTTCCCTTCGAACTCTTTCAGCTGAAACAACAATGTCAAATGAGACATGAGACTCCTCAAAAAGTAATAAATTAACTAAACACGTTTAAAGCCTTGTGTGAAAGGTGCCTGACTCTGACTTACTTGATTTAAAACAGTACTCCGTCGCTTTTCCGTTTTCACAACACTTGCTAAATCGCCAATATTTGACTCGAATTCCAAGAACTTATTCCAAATGTCGCTACAAAAACCAAAATTAACATTTTACAACAGTACACATTTTGGGAACTGATTTTCAAGTCGAACTACAATAACATTACAACAGCAAAAAATATTGACCAAGAATAAGAAAGAAATCAAACATCATCGCTTACACAGATTTATCAGGTGGGAGTGACCCAGAGGTAAGGACACGTTCAAAAAGAACCCTTGTATTATTATCCTCTGTAAAATAAAGCAATTTAGTAACTTGTGTTAAGGCATATACTAAAATCTGAATAAAACGGTATAACACTCTTGCTGCTAAAAATTCACAAGCCAACAAGATTGAGAAATTTAGTGTTAATATTAGCCTTACCATTGAGATGAGAGAGGTAGTCTATATAACACATAATGTACTCCGCATTATCAGGGAATTTTTTCAGTCCAAGTTCAAAGATTCGAAAAGCAATATTAGTGTCTTTGCTACAATAATATTCCATGAGACCAGCTGAAACATATACGTGATATTTGGATCTCGGATCTTCTCTAGCTTTCTTAAATATAGCTCTTGCATTCTTTATCCCTTCTGCTCTCCTCGTAAATTTCATGTATTGAACGTAAGCCTACAAGATGTCAAACAAAAATCATCTCTCTATCAAACGTTATTTCACTCAAACCTAGACTCCAATTTAATTATTTTAGAAGTCTATTAACCTGAAACCAAACACGTGTCATTTAGTAATCATAGCTGCGTGGTCAGAAGACAATAAGATCCTGCAGTCTAATGTCTTTCGAAGTTTTTCATGTTCCACAAATTCAAACATAATCGCCATTAATTCCGAGATTAAACGCCGACACAAATGTAAAGAATTACACAAGTGTCTTAAAGCAAAAGGAAGGTAACAACAAACATGTCGAAAAAGAAGATAATAGAGATAACATTGTGAAGACAAAGACGTACCAATGATTCATCATTCCCTTAGCCTTAATGATCTAATAATAACGCCTGCGAAGCTACCCCTACTTTCAAACGTGCCTTCTACGCGAGTACTACTAGATTACTTAAATTCCATTCTATAATGTTTTGAGAATCAGGATTAGAAACTTCAGCTGACAAAAGTAAGCCAAGACGCAGTTTACGATCCTATCTAAGCAAACCAAAGAGAATATTATAGACATCTATCCATATGACATTTACACAGCGTAGGCATTTGATTCTAAGCGTGTAGTCTGTCAATTTTCCTGATTACTGGCATGTTTACATGTTGGTGACCTAAAAAGGCTCGACAGAGCTCTCGGTGGCGGTAAATAGTGAGAGCTATAAATATACATACTTCACAAATCGACAATCTTCGCAAGAATTTGTTCAACTTTTCATTAATCATAGTGAGACTTGGCTTGAAACAGTCTACTCCGATTCAACACAAGGCACTTAACTAAATGAGATAATTCCGACTTCCTACACACACTATAAAACGCTTGCCATTAACGTTTAAGTTTCGAATTTAGGTTCAAGTTTTACGTCTGACATTTAACTCGAATAAAAAAAATAACATTGGACCGAACTTAGGTGCAAATAACTGCACCCTAAAATCCGCATTTTTTCAGCGACAATCCCGTTAACTCAATGAGAAACTCTAGTTCAGGCTTTACAACACTCTTAAATACTTTCAGAAAATATAGCTAAAGAAGAACTAGCACATTCCTGATAATGAAATAACCTACGGTATGCATTCTTGTTAGGTTATTTGAATAAACTTGTGATGGAGTATTGAATTTGAATTTTTGCTACTCAAGTTCTGCTGCAACTCTTGTATAAGACTAATCGAAACTCAAATATAAAACTATATGGTTAAAGTATGTTTCTGATTTTTTGTTTTGTTTTTTGTTTTGCTTCCGTTCCTTTGTTGGATCTATATAGAGTAGTCTAATCAGTCAGAGAAATTTAACTATTTAATCGTCAGCGAAAAATAGATGCAGGAGTCATGTAAAAAGACACGACTTCCAAACATCTTCAGAATTATTGACAACACACGATACAAACACACACGTGAGAGAGTGATCCGGGAACGATATCTTCGTCCGTACGAATGCATCTCAATTATTACCACCATGTAATATAATACATTGTTCGAAGACGGTGTGAAATACGGCATCAATTGTTTTTTGATTTAATGAGAATAAATAAAATATTTGGATAATTATAGCAGAAGTTGTAGCAATAGCACTATAATGACTAGGACTATAAATAGTAGTTGTAAGATTAATCATGAAAAGAATATAATGTTTGTTTATAATAGTATCAGTATCATAATGAGGCAATAATAGTACTTCAACAATCACGATCACGTGTACACAGTAGTAGTAGTGGTAATAATTTATAGTAGTAGTCAATGTTATCAAATGTATCAATATACGAAACCAATTACATACAAGAGTGGGGTCAATGTCTTCAATATCCAAAAGTTTCTGGTAGATTGCATGAACTTTCTCGTATTTCATTCGCCCTTCCTCGAAGTCAGCATAGGCAAAGTAGAGGAGCATATTCTTGTTCAAAACACCAGAAATTGCACGTTCATACATACTTGCAGTCTCTTCGTTAAATTGTCGGGATCCATTTGCATCCTAAATGTCAGTTTAGAAATTGGAAATTTTATATCTGTCTTTCATGACCCACCAAGTACTTCATAGATATTAATCTTAAGTCCATAATAATTATTATGGATTCACATAATTCATGTTGGGTGTAATCTTGATTTATTAAAAATTTACCCCTTTATCGGCTAGAATCTTGGCAGTGCATTCCAGATACAATGCTGCCTCATACCAAATGTCTGGGTGGTGAGTCAAGCACAATAGACACTGCTCATAAGCAAACATGACACGCTTAGCTAGCAAAGCAACATCTTCAGTTCTTAGAGGATTATTCTTCTCCCACTGGATATACTTTTTCCATAGGTGCACCTATACAGGAGTTTACAGAACAAATACAAGACTTAAGATTTATTTCAGTGTTTGTATTTTTACTTAGAAAAAACTAGATCATCAGATTGCACAGAATGTGTATGATTTAACGCACCACTAATCAGCCATCTGGCAATATTCCATCAGTAATATAATAAGTCCTTGTCATTTTCAATCAAACAATGTAGGTAAAACTTTACATCATTTTGGAATTTTTATGGTACAATTCAGCAGTACGTTATAAAATTGACTATAAGGTAATAAAAAGAAATAGCAGAAACAGCTACACAACTATCAATGCAATACGCAGTTTAGAGTTCAGACAGTCGATGGTAGGAAATACTAATATCCGTATCACCCAAAATTTTCACAATTACACAGAACATAGCCATTAATGAAACACACCTGTCTAGTTTCTTCCGGAGATCCCGTGGGTGGAACAGCTGGGAAGTTACGGTTAAGTCCTCTCGTTGACGCTTCATGTTCTTTGGCAACTCTTCTTGCATTCATATAATCCCTTGAGCGCTCCATCGACATTTTCTCGGCGATGATGGGATTAATTCCTTGCTCAAAAGCAATGTAATCTTTCCAAAGTGTTTCGACACTAACCATCGGAGTCATCACAGCTTTTTGATATACCTACAGCCAATAGTACACATAACATACAATCTTTAAATGAACGTTATATCGTAATGTAAATGAATTGTCTTTCAAATGATAAAACTGAGTTAAATCAAAAGGCAAAAGTTTCAATATTTTCTTCAAATATTTGTAAAAAGTAAAAAATGATAATCATAGAATATGAACCTTTCGAACAGCACTAATTTTTTGATTCTCAGCGTAAGATCCAATAGCTTCGACCGACTTAAGGAAAGTGGCGTAGTCATTCCATATAGAGAATGATTGTACGTCCGTACCGATCTTATCCAAAGCGAAATCATAAGACTGGGCCATCTTTTCCCTTTAGGAGTAAATCCAAGAGTACCACAAATAATTATATGAGATAACTATTCAATTACAATTTTTGTGAAATAAATATAACCACGTTAGCTATCCCATGAGGTAAGATACTGATACGGTGGTTTATAAAACTACAGATGGACGGAAAGACTCAACAAAGCGCTGAGCGAAACTTACTTGTAGGTTGGCAAAGATGCTTTAGACTCCCGTATATATTGCAAGTACAGACGCCACAAATCGATATTCAATACTTTGATGAGACATCTTTGGAATAACTGCCAATTAGAATGGATAAATACCAAGGCTAAAATAATTATTTATGAACCTCCAACAAAAAAAATTAGTACACAAAAAACTCCAGCTTCCAGCTTGCTAACTTGCCAGAGGAAAAAAATCACACCGATCAAACAAGTTGGATTTAGTTCACCACGGAGTACAATTTTACTTCCTGAAGACATGAACTTTAGCATTAAAAGTATGTGAAACACTGGGTCATCTGTTTAGGTAGTAATTGTACAAACGCTGGCAAGGTGAGCTCGCAGTTTTTTAACTACTTCTACAATTACACTCAAAATATTAGCCACAAAAGTCGTCAGTGAAATTCTATAATTCAAATCGTAGTACAATGCAATTTGTATGTTGAAAATCAAACGCGCAAGACAGAACAGAATAAGGTAAAAAAATTGTTTACTTTCTCTCTCAATATCTTTTCCGAATTTGAAAATAAACTTGTTAGTGACTTTAAAATCTGCGAAAATCACTGACGGCATTCTAAGCATTATTAGTTTTGAACGCATGATGGAAAGCGTCGAAAATCATGACATGACCGTAACGCCAATAAAGAATTCTTATAAAATTACACGCTACTGCTTATTTGTGGTTTTCTTATTACGAATCATATAACCAACAACTAAAATTATACTGTGGAACAACATGGACCCATTTATAGGCAATTTGAATTTGGATGCAACAATTGCAGTGTAGTTTTGCAGCAAAGAAGAACATGACATGAAAGTCAATTAAATCAAGTAGCAACGACTGAACACCGAAATAATTCAATGTGCTACAAAACGGGAAGATTGAACTTAGAACAAATCTCTTTATTCTTTATTACTCTTTTTTCTTTGAACGCGTCGCATCACCATCATCGCTCTTGGATGGCTTTAGATATGTAAAATTTTCGTTTACGGTTTTGTTGTAAGGTGTATCCGAAGAAAAATACATGAGCTTTTATTGACTCGATTTCGATTTGTTTCCACAACAGTTATTTGCATTGCATTTCATTTTTGAACTTTGTAAAGCACGTAATGTTACTACAAACATTTTAAATTAACTAACAGCTTAGTAAGAAAATCCCGTATGTTTATAAAGATGATTCTTGAGCAAGGTCTCACAAAAAACATAAAATATGTACAACATATAAAAATATTTAAATTACTAGTAAACTTGGACTCGTACACTACTATTTAATCATCATCAACAACAAACAAATATCACAGAGTATCACAGTCAGTCAGTCTATTCTTTTAAAAAATAATTCTTTTTGTTTGTTTGTTTGTCTGTTCGTTCTGTCTATGACATGACATTTTCGAGTTCATTGGGTCTGGTCAGACAATAATTGAAAATGCCCACACCGACAATGAGACTAGCAGTAAGTAGATGTAGTCTGAATATCAGTGTAATTCTGTTTCTGTAGGCATCATATAATAATTAACAACGGCATTTTATATAAGATATAGATACAACAAGTGATCACAAAATTAAACCACTATGAAGGAGCGAGATGAAACTTTGCTAGCTTACCTTTTCCACCTTATCAAAGTTTCGGGCTTTCATCTGAAATAAAAAACATTTACTCATTAGATGAATAAACAAGAACAAGGGACAGGACAATGCAATACGGTGACGATCTACGCAGTGCTTTAAGTAATTACATGAACACAAGTCTATGACGACAGTAAGTGAATGACATTATGCAAAGGAAACTGAAAGTCGAAGGAGAAAAAGACCATTACACTTGAGTTTTTTTTGCAAAAGGTTGGCGTTGGTACCTGGCAGTGTTCCATCAGAAAAGTAGGGTTTAGTATCATTGTCAATCAAACAATGTAGGTAAAAAATAACATCATTTTGGATACCAGTCAACGCCCGCAAGAAAAAATGAACATACACGAAAGAATGACATACATGTGGTACTGTCGTACGAAAATACGCCTCGAGCTTCCTAAATATTATGAAAATCTTAAAAATTAATGCCGATGCTAAAGCGCTCAATAAATGGAACATAATTCATTATTCGAGACAAAACATGATGCAAACTTACTAAGCAACAAAACTAAGGCAAGTCTAAATAAAGATTAAAAAATCAGAACAGCTAATAGATATTCTGCTACGAATACCGAAAAAAGTTTCCTTGAAATCTGTAATTATAACGACTTAGCGTAATACAAGTCTTTAAGTCCCAATAGTCTCTTTTGTTACACATGTTCGTCCTTGCCCTATCTACAATAAATATAACACAGAATCCAATGCTATTCCAGGTCGGAGATATGCAATAAATCACCTTCAAACGGGCAAGATCATACAGGTGTATTAACTCAATTACATACATAAGATAACTTTCCTTTAAATTACGTACCTCTTGCTCAATATATATCTTCCAAAATCTGCCCGTGGTAGGAAAGATTTTCACCAACTTTTCAAATAAGGGACGAACATCGTCAATCTTCCTCGTTTGCAATTCTCTTAATAAAATGTTCCATGCATCCAAATCAAACGGATTTTCTTCCGTAGCCAAGAAGGCACGCTGAACGCTCTCGTTTGTGAAATGCATTATAACTTCCTCCTTCGTACAATTCCACAGTGCCAATGCCAATTCAACTCTCCAATTGCTGATACGGCACGGCTCCTAAACGAAACGGACACGCCACGCAGACTTCAGCCCGTTCACTTTAGACTATGCAGGTGATTCGCGATCCCACCAATTTCAGGATGATATAATTCCTGGAAGAAATAATTGACACGTCAAATAATAAAAAAAAAACAAAAAGATTAACACGCTTAAAATCGATTCAAACGTACTGCCATAAGGTGTAAGCCAAAAGCGAAAATGTAGACCAACAATCAATACTCTAGAATACCATTATACCATCAACCGTGAAGTATGATTTATAATGAACACTGAGCGTATTGCATAGCTCATAATTACATGAGATTATAACATGACAGATCCAAGTAGAAATCAATAACCCAACAGTAAAATGGCGTAGCTTTCCCTAACAGCAATTAACTACAAACAACGTAAAAGAACTAAATAACAAATATTGAACTCATGACTCGCAAATGATCCATAGCTGGTGCTGATGGTGGTGTATCGAGTAATTCAATTGGTTAGTGGAATGACTGACCTTGTTGCTGGTTTTGTCTATATAATTACTTGGATTCAATCAACTCATACATCACATACCCAAGGTTAATAGTTAATACTTTGCCACTCCAACGCAACGTCTAAAATCTGAAGCAACAACAAAACAAAACACTACTTACTTCCCACACCACAACAATACACATCGAACAATAAGAATTAAGAATGATAATAGCTAAAAACGACTGATTGCATGAGATGAACAAAATTTCGATTCATTCAACATTCAAAGATTATCATCTCTTTTCCTTCACTGAAAAACAGCAAACAACTGCCAAAGCAAGGAAAAAATGCTTAAACTGCTAATTTACTTCCTCTTTCCGCAATCGCATCAGCCATAAATGGTAAATGATTCTGCATTATATGATTATGAATCTGATGACAATTAAGTGGCCAATGAGATCACATCCCTTACAATACAATCATGAAACATACGAATATGAGCTGTAAAAAAACTATGAACAAATGAACTACTTGCATACAACTATCACCTCGAGAGAAAACGTAAATAGAAAACGTAAAACCACTTAATTACAACTTATAGCAGACTACCAATACCAGATACATGCTACGGCTACAATCATGTCACAAATGACAAAGCAAAACCCAAACCAAGCATACTGATCTCAACCGTGACCGGAACGAATAGAAAAAGAAATCGCTACTACCACTACCAACTACAAACTAAATTTGTTTTAATTTCTGGAAAACTAAAGATTGGTACTTACCTCTGAAGCAAACAGACGAAGGCCCAGTCGCAAGTCACCGTCACCGATGTAGTGTCAATGTTCGTGGTTCGCCAGTCTGGTAAAATTAACATTAACTATTGTCAACCAAAATGGCGTAAGCCACAGTTTATTTTCCACACCACCAAAAGAACACAACCAGTGCAATGCAATGCTCTCGCAACCTAGGCTTGCATTTATCTACTGAAGGAATCCTACCACTTCTTCACTTGGCTCTTCTCTTTGCACGTACGGGCGAGCGGGTGTAGGAAAGTCAACGTCAACTATTTATCGAGTATAACGAAACGAGAACGGCTTGCCATGCCAGGCCAGTGCCAACAAAGTAAAGTAAAGCCTCTTTCTATCTCTATGATACGAATACGACTACGACCCCACGCCAGCTCACACAAACATAGTTCGAGTTTCTAGCCGTAGTCCTCTAGCTTGAATAGCTTGGTTTTACACGGATGCAGATGCAAAATACAAACACCAGTCAATTTCCAATTCCAATTCCAACTCGAGTCCAAACTCCAAAACAACTTGCGAGCAATCAAGCTTATGTGTGGAAAACCAAAGCAACGCGAACGCAACCCGGACGTCGACGTCGAGTGTAGAGTACTGTAGAGGAGTCGAGGAGCAGCAGCAGCAGCACAGGCAACACCAACGGTAGAATAAGGTATAGCACAAAGTCAAGTCGTGGACTACAGCGAAAGTGAACGCTAACAGGTTTCAAAGTGCGTTTCCAAAACGTTAGATGGCCACCTCCAGCTCGTTTTCCGCATCCCCTTTCCCTTATAGTTAGTCCCAATCTATTGGCAGTCGGATTTCGTCATCTACCCAAATCCAACCCCATGCACCCTTTGCCCATACATAAATCCTGTATAAGTATTCTAATAGGTAGATAATTGTAATTAATTAATTGCAATAATTACGTATGCCGCCCCTTAAAGGACCAATTCCTCATACTGCTTTTATGCACCTGCTACTTTAATTTTGATTATGTAATCACTAATATTACCGCAACTAGTATTAACAATAACCAATAACAGGATCATTGCATTGGTTCGCTGAATAAATCCTCGTACTGTTCAAGCTTTTAACTTCTTTTTGATTTTTGCTTTGTCTTCCCTTCATTTGGACTGACTAATTTATAAGATAATTAAAACCATAATAACAAGTACATAATACACTACTTTTGCCCACTAATTCAGATGACTCGGATTAGAAACAAGAATGAGAAGTGGTATACTTGTGACAGTATTTCTGTAAAATAGACATAATTATGTCCTTGAATTATCATTGAATTCGGCCAACGGCAAGGGTCAGGTCGAAGGTCTGTAATACTCTGTAAGAGTGATATTTCACCACGCCTACACTCACCTATAGCTGAAAAATTCTGTTTATGACATTGACATTTACAATTTACCATACACAAGGGCTTCCTAATGTTTACATACTTACAATTATTACAAATTAGATAAAGTTGTTCCTATTTTTGGGAAACGAAAGAAGCTTTAGGATAGGGTAACTTTGAATTAAAAAACACCTAACTAAAACAATTCGATCAGCAATTCAACACAAAAAGAAAAGAGAAGCAGCTTCGTCTTTCGTCTAATTTATGTTGATACAAGAATAAAAGCAAAATACGTAAGTCCCTCAAATGAAAAAGCACTAGACTTAGTGGAAAATCATTAAATAAGAGTAAATACCTAGTAATTGTAATTTACGTCTTTTTACCGTTTTGCGCCTTCAAAAAAACACGAATTTATAAGATTATTACTGTGTCATCATCTGAATACAAATACAAGTCTGATTAGGCTTTCTTATTACAATTATTTAAATAATATTTTTAATTTAATTTTTATCTTTTAGCCGA
>JAAXYX010003543.1:0-14143 GCA_036851915.1 Ptenothrix huangshanensis | reverse complement strand
CAGCATCCAGCTGATTCAACGTAGAGAAGTAAATGGTAGGTGTTGCATGGAGACAAAAAAGGGAAATTGTGACAGTAAGCTGCATAGTAAAAGAGCGTAATGTGGCTTTGCTGTGTACATTGCTTTGCAGTGCAGGGCTGTACTGCAATGTGCAGGCCGATGACGATGACGGATGTTAAGGCTGCAGAGATGCTGGTAATGTTTTTGCTCCGTGGTTTCCTCTGGCTAATTTACGGCACAAGAATTTTCAGGGATCCTTCCCCTTCAATGGGCTCTTGGACTCACTTGTTCGTGCAAATAAAAAAATCTGAAAAATGCCACAAATTTATTCCGTGTGTATGTTATATAATTAAATGCAGGTACGTCGGCAAACTGCGGTGGATATAGTTGAAGGACGTCGGAGTATAGTTGAAGCTTCACGTTGTGTTGTTGGAGTGAGTACTCTCAGTACTAAATTGGGTATACCTATGTATGATATAGAGACAGGTCCTTTTGGTGTATAGAATGTGAGTTGTGTTGTAGGTGTGACTGGAGGAGTGTAGCTCATGCATTCTAATGCGTATTCATATGCACACATGTGTTGGATGCACAAGTTGGTTTCCCGAGAGGCAGTAGTTTGGTATGTATTTGCATTGCGTTTCCAGCCCTCAACTGCTTTATGGAACTCCTTTGAAAAATATTGGCTTGGTGAAGCTTTGGAGGCTCATTATTGTGAGGGTTTTAAAGTTGAATTATTTGGCCTATATGGCGTAGTTGATGTTCATGTACTTAAGCTAAACCATATGATATTTGGCAATATTTTTGTAGGATGGGAGAGGATAAGGATATGAGTTAGATGTGTACACTGTCAGAAAAAATAACCTTAAAAATGAAAAAAGACACCCAAAAGTGAAAATCTTAATCACGGATTCTTCATCTATACATCTATAATAATATATCTATGCATACCGCAAGACTTGCAATAATTCCCCGGGGAATTATTTGGTGAGTAACTCTTTAGACCCGGGAATTATTACCAACCTTGACAGTTATTGCTGTCAATATTGTTATATATTGAAATTAACCTATTTTATATACATAAAATTATTACATTAAAATGCTGTAGATATCACAAAGTGTGAGTTTTATAACTTACTGTTCTAAATTCTAAAATTCTAAATTCTTCGTGTTTCCTCCTGAAAAATGTTTTGTCTTCAGTGGTCATCCAATCAGATGAAGAGTCAACTAATACAAGTAGCATGGGAAAATGAGTGCATGCTTCCATTAATTTACTGGGGAATTATTAGAGGCGGGGAATTATTTCTGATTCTATTTCTTTTCCCCGGGGAATTATTGGAGGCGGGTAATAATTGGAAATTTTAAGGTATCAATACCGCCCAAAAAGACATCTGGCATCTGACGACAAAAAATGTACATCTAGATTCCGTCTAAAAAGTCATCTGACATCTTAAGATGTAGACCTTGTTGTCTTCAGATGTCATATGTCTTTTTGGACGGTATTCAGATACCTACATAGTAGATGCACTATTATAGATGTATAGATGGGTTTTAGATGACGAATCCGTGATCAAGATTTTGACTTTAAGATGTGGTTTTTTCATTTTTAAGATTATTTGTTCCGAAAGTGTAGTTAGTATCGGTGGAAGAGAAATCCTGGTTCTGGTGACTATATTAATATATATAGGTGGTATAGATGTATTTGTGGATGTGAGAGTGAGGTGTATATGTATACATGTGTGTAACCATATAGTTTAGTTTGGGTTGGCAGAGTGGAGTACGAGGGGAACTTTGTACTCGTAATGGGCTGAAAGTAGTGGATGTTGACAAAAACTAAAGTCTGTTGAAGTATTAGTAGGGTTAGTGGGCTGCGTTTGGCTGCGCAATGAAAAAACTACGTTGAGGCTTGGGAAGCCGTTGAAGGATAAATGGAGCAAAGGCTGCTGTGTGCTTCTAATGGGATAACCTTTCTTTTCTCTGTTGCTATTCTATTCACTCAATCTGGGTAAATGCGTCCTTATTTTTATCGCTCGACTTCATATAAAAATGATCGTTTCGATTTGAAAAGGCACTAATGTGAAGCTCATTTTGATGATTATCAAAATGAGCTTCACATTAGTGAAGTGCCTTTTCAAATCGAAACGAGGCATGATGATAGTGAGCAGGCTTAGAAGGGGATATGAGTATTCGTGTGTTCCACTGCCTGCTGTGCATTTATGTAAATATTTTATGCCAGCAAGTAAAGTAGTCGTCACAGACTTTCGAGTGAGTGAGAGAGTAATTTCGAACAAAATGCTTATTATGAAATTGATAGACAGAGTCATTTATTTATTAGCGTTTAATGCAATGTGTTGCGAGGTTGCGACGTAATCGACGTTCTGGTTATCCGGTGTCAAACTTGTATAAGCATCGCAGGAGTAGACGGGCATATAGACTTGTATATTGGTGCTCCTCTGTCAATAAGTATGTCCATGTCCGTATGCAAAGTAGCGGTACTTGTGGTGGTCGACTGTTCACGCTCATCGGTTGATGGTTAGTTAGCCTATATGAAAGAGAGAGTATGAGTGCATGAGCAACCCATTAGCTAACGTACTGAACGTAGGATTAGGTTTACGTTGCATTAGTTGATTCAATGTAGGTATGTGCACGTACTCATCCCTCCAATGGATAAATCGAGAACTGCGGGATGGGCAGAGGAGGCTGTGGCAGGCCAGGATGGAGTCGTGGACACAGTCAGAATGAATACAACATCATCAAAGTTTCCGAGAAAGTCACTGGATGAGCCTGTCTCTGGATGTCTTGGTTATTTGATTCTGTAGTTAAATTTATTTTTCACTCTTACATTTCCGTCTTCCCTCTGGACTCCATTCCACTCCACTCTACTGCAGTGCTACTACCACCGCTGCCTATCTTGTACCGATTCCAAATAAACAAATATACGATCTTAGAATAAGGCATATTGTTCGCAGACCTTATTATACAAATGTGGATAGATCGGATGTAATGGGATTGGATTTACCTGGCAATAGATGTAATTAGTGCCTCGTGTGTGTTTCCACCCTTCGTTATGTCGTTTGCGCCTTGATTTGTATGGTGGAGGAAGTATGTAGTGGTCGTGGGCTAGGAGAGGTGGAGGGGTAGAATGTATGTAGTGGACTCAGTGAGGAAGGTAGACTACTCAGATAACTGCTGCTTCTACTACCACTGACACTCCGGGAGAAGGAGACGATGGGTGATTATGCGCCACTAGTTAATCCTGCTTGTATGTATGTACGTAGGTACTGTTGCAAATTCCCAAATGGCCTTCTGTGTTTCCAGTCAAAGGCAGATCAGTTGCAACGTGCAATCGTACAAAGTGCTGTTCAACACATACATATAATCCACACGTAATTCCACAATTCAACACGACACTTCCCCTTCCACCAACTCCAACTCCAACCTTCTCCTGATCCTTCACTCTTTCCATAAAACTACCTATCGTATTAACTTCAATTGAACCCGGGTGAGAGGGCTCACTAGTTTAACTTACGATTAGAGGCCGGGCAGCTAATACATCTCGGGCAACTAATAGATCCTCATTCTTCTCTACTGTTGCCTGAAACGAAAGTGCCTATGACTTTCAATGGCACGTTTGTATTTGCGGCATGGTAAATGAATAGCGCTAAAATTCAAAGTTTCACTAAAACGTTGCGCGGAGCCCTCACCCCAACTTCCTGTTGAAATTGTTGCCTAACGTGCACTTAAAAATCTCATAAATGAATGAGGCGTAGATCACTTTTAGTGTGGCAATAAGTTGAATGCGCTCGAGTCAGCCAGCCGCAATTCATGTGAAAAAGATACAAGATACAACATCGATTCAGGTCGATACAAAAACTGTCAGAGACTAAAAACAACAGGTACTTTCAAATCAATCACCTCTACATACATCACGCACAGACGCACAAAGTCTAACATGGAAGAATTTTAAATATCGCGCTGTATCAAGGGTGCATCAAAGCAAACGCAAATTACTTCCATGCTTGAGGTCGCTGCTAACGTCAGAAGGGCTCACCTGAACGTAATGAGCCAAGTCTAGGTCTGGCTTGATTTGACAGTAGCTTAATTTCGTACTGTCTGTACGTTCATTTTTATAGTAGCCGCAAATCTCAAACAATCTCAAATATTCTCAGCTAAATCGCTGTATTTATGGTAATACAATAGCCGTAAACCCGATCGTCCTCAGTTTTTCTCAAATAATCTCATCACAAACAATTGCATTAGGGTGAAACCTGACGGATCTCACTTGCTCTCACTGCTAAAAAATCTCATTGCCATAGTTACATGCAAGTTATATGCAGTTCTTTGGTAATATTCTGAGATTTTTTAGCATTGAGAGCAAGTGAGATCCGTCAGGTTTCACCCTATTGTATTCTGGGGATTATTTGAGACTAACTGAGGACGATCGGGTTTACGGCTACTATTTTCACAGACTTGTTATTAGTGAATCTCAAACTGTCAAATATTCTCAACTAAATCGCTGTATCTATGGTGATATAGTGCAATTGTTAGCGATGAGATTATGTATTTAAGAGAAACTGAGAGCGACTGGATGTACGGCTAAATTTTAGCGGTGAGATGAGGTGAGAAGAGTTGAGATTCTCAGTTTTTCGTCAGGTTTCCCCCGATTCTTTTATTTTTTTTACAGCCACGTGACTTTGCTTCTTTATATTTTAAAATCTCATAGTGTAGATGTAGATTGAAGAAATACAAATACCGATAGATAATTGCAAGAGGCGTACGTAACTAACATGCATGTTGGTTATTTCTTAAAGTCAAACTTTAGTCACTCAAGGTTTATTAATTAATCCTGTGCATCTAATATGAAATTTATACGTAGTGGATTGGAGTAGTGGATTTCAATTTAATTTTTATTAAATTTAAAGCTTTCGAACTTTCACTGGCGTCCTTCTTCATGAAGTAACAAAGTTGAAATTTGAAATGAAATTAAAGGACAAGGGTTACTAAATTCCTTGTGCGCAAAATGTGAATATGAATGACGTATTAATATTTTAAATTCATTGTTTGATTTTAATTGAAAGTTCTAAATAATGCATCTAATAATCTAATTGAACCCGGGCATTTAATTAATCCCGGGCCAGAGGGCTAAGTTTGAGCCTGGACTTCCAATTGATCCCGGGCATCTAATTGAGCCGGTGTCAAAGGGCCTAGTTGGACTTAGAGCCCGGGGGATGTATTAGAGCTAATACGGTACTTACCTACTTCATTCTAGCATTTCTACCTCAAACGTCTACGCTGCAGTGATCTACACATTGTGAGGTGCTCCATTTCCAGTTATCGCTACGATTTAGGCATAAATCATAAAATGCATGTCGACTTAGTTCCTCCGCAATCTCTTCCGGTAGGCTACACGCATACTCACCTGTATGTACACTCTGAAATGAAACCATCTCATATCTAATCCACCCAAAAGTTAATCCTGAATTGTAGATCTCTTACTCCTTTATAACTAGAATTTATGTTACTTATCTGCTACTCATCTGTTACTCACCTTAAATGTGAGATCTGCCAACTCATCTTTACTCATCTGATCAACGAAAAAGTTAATCCTGGATTGTAAATCCCTTACTCAACTAATACGGATTTATTTCGGAGAGTGTACCTATGTGTGCATTGCCGAGTGTGGAGGGAATTTATGGTTTTAAGCAACAGTGGCAACACCGGAGCAGGTGTATGAGCTTGTGGGACGACTAAACGACTTTATGGTGGACACACTAGTCGGTAAGACAAGTGCACTACATGAAGGGGGTTGGACGGTGGGGAGTAAGTGTAATAGTTACAACGAACAGCATATAATCTACTAAGGGTGACCACGGTTCGAGTCAAACCGAAAATTTTCGAGTCGGTTCGAATACGATAATTAACCGAACCGAAATTATTTTCAATTCGGTTGCTGCTTTAATTACCCGAAAAAATTTCGAGTTGAAACGGTTACGAATTTTTAAACCGTAACTCGAACCGCAAACCTATCTGTTATTTTCAGTTTTTATCAAAGTTTAGAGAACCAACAAAAACCAGTTTAAGTTGATATTGAACATCTCAAATGCTTTCAGCTGCAACATACTTTTGCTAGTGATCGAAATGGTCTGGGCCGGACCATTTTATCTGGTCTGTTCCTGGTCTGGTCCGAGCGATTCGGACCAGACAAACAGCCAAAGCGTCCCTAAAATAAGTTTATTATTTATTAAGGGGATACCCAGTAACCGTTCTTTTTTCAATTTTTCACTTCAGTTTTCCATGGGAACTGTCGAAACTTCAGCGAGAGGAAAATAATTGAAAAAACAAAAAATTTAAGAGCTTCAAAGACTTCCACACAAATAAAATTGACACTGAAAAGTGAATAATGATTGAGTATTCCCCTATTAATGCACTACGATTGCTTTGAGGTAGTTTCAATTCAACAATTTTTAAAAGCAAAACAATTGCAATACAAATTAGAGTTGTTGGTTAAAGTTTTTATTGGCTTCTCCTATTTGAACCATTATTTTTAGTTGGATTATAATTTTTCGTGCACTACAACATTGTTTTTTTGAGTTTCGGTTCCAATCGGTTTCGGTTCTGTTTTTAGACATATTTTACTGATAAAGTTTCGGTTCGGTTCTAATTGAGAATATTTTAAACCGATAATATTTTGGATCGGTTAGGTTTATGAAAGTTTTCATTATAAATTTCGGTTCGGTTCGTCAATTTGTCGACTCGTGGCCATCCATATGTAGTACACGGGACGTAGGAGATTGTACGACTAACACCAATACTATAAACAGTGATTACAACCAAATTTGAAAATGCGCATAATTATTACTTTTTGTTTGTTGTTTGAGTTTGGAAATACGCAGCTTGGCATTTAATTTAACTCAACATGGAAATGCGCAACCTTACATCTACGCCCTCGATTTGTTGTTTTATTGTTTCCCAGGGAGAGGTTTCCAACACTTCCAAAGGATCAATGCTCATGCACACCAAGTCGTAAGCACACACCAATACACTCCTCTTCTTCGTCTTCTCCTTCTCCGTCATCTCTCGTAAAGCGCCCATTAACCAACTTCCAAAACTAAATCCAACCTCGTGTCCCTTCCACTTTGCAACACCTAAGCCTAAAAATAACTTGATTTTCTCTGTTCATTTTAACCATACAAAGCAGAAAGAAAGTTTCGTGGTTTTCAGTAAGGGCGCGTAGTTAAAAAAAGATTTCAATTCGTCCTGAAAAAAATACTGTACTGTTCTCACTTCAGTTCCTCGGTCCGTATCTATCTAGGTGCATGTGATGGGGAATATTGATGTGCGTTGTAATTTTGTTGAGCTTTGTATGCTGCATTTCTTAATTAAGTAGAGGACAAATACACTCGTCCCATGCTCTCGGGAGAGATAAAGAGAGGGAGTCATAATTTTCTGGTGTAAACTCATTTTATGAGCTGTAAAGAAAGCTGGCTAGAAACACATGCCAGTGTGTAATTTTTAACACTTTTTGAAAGCTTCATGATAAGCGCTAAACCTTGGAATAAAACCCTATTGTACTAGGTTTCCAATGTGTAAATGTAAACTCTTGTTTTGGCATTATTTCTTACCTGTTGGAACGTTGCTTGAACTATTGAAAGAGCTGGCGGGACTTTTAAAAAATGAACTGTACGCTCAACGCTGTTATATTAGGTTGTCATACGAAAGAGAACAGGTTGGAATGAAGAAATGAGGACTGTTGCAGGGAGAGGAGTGTAGTGTAAGGTCCGAAGGTGTTTGCCAAGCTGCCGCTTGGAATTTGAGGAAGAGAGTAATGAAATATTTGTTATTTTTCAGTGATTATTGTTGGGATGTGGATGTAGATGTAAGGTTAAAAGTTGAAGTTGTATGAGAGTGTGAGGCTTTGTGCGGGTTGGCAGTTTGGCAGTGATGGTTGGGAAAAAGTTGGTGGGGAAGATGAGCTCAGCGTTGGGCTGATAGGGTATTTGAGAAATTGTGTATAATTGTATTTGTGAAATAAGGAGAGCTGTTGGGCCTGTTGGTCGTGTTGGCAGTTGTAGGAGATTGGGACGTGATAAGCCGGTAAAATTTTCGATGGAGAAGAACAAGGTTAGTTGCACGTATATGTGTGCATATGGGAAGTACATAGAATGTTGGGATGGAAGTGTAACTGTAGGTGAATATGGATGTGGATCCGCATAGAGTTGTGTTTCTATGAAATGAAGTGAATTTGAGTGTGATATGTCTGAGGATAAATGGAGCCCACGGAGTTGTGTTGAGTCGTAAGGAAGGCCAACTAGCGAGAAGAACGAGACAAGAGTAAAAGTATTTTGACTCAACTAAAAGGTTATATATCGCATTCTATGCTGTATTACAGGGATTGGAGTAATACGACTGGAAAATCCGATCACGTAAAACCTTCCAAGTTCGTTGAGTCGACTGACTCTGTCCTTGAGCCCTGCTCTCATATTTGTATACGTATGGAAACGTGGTGGCTGCTTCCAGCTTTCTTTCGCCCAGCAATGTGAAAATGTAGTCGAGAGAAAGCATATTATATAGAAAATAGAAAATCTCGTTGCTTATTGAACCGCATGATTCAGATCTCTTGGAATATTCTGTTTGACTTGTTGCTAACCCCATTGAGGACACCTAGGCGCAGCACGGTATACTCCAAACTCCTCCCACTTTGATTCGCCGTCTTTCTTTTTCTATTTCTATGGATTTAACTCCAATACGCTCGTTTCCAGCTCGTCTTGGCTCGTCCTGTGCCCAAGCACAGCTTTCTTTGCTCTTTTGCTCTTTCCCCCTCTTTCCCTCTTTGTCAAAGAATCTCTCTATCTCTCTCTCGCTCTTTCTCTTTCTCTATATGGCTTTCAATTCATTTTTTACAACCATTTTCTTCATCAATTGAAATTTTGCCGACGTTCTACTTCACCTAAAAATCTATCAAATCATCTTTTGCCACAGGGTTCGGGTTTGTCCATGGTAAAACTAGTCCCACCGTGGTAAAACCGGTATTAACGTGGTAAAAACGGTATTAACGTGTACAAACTGGGCAAAACTAATAAAAATATCGATAAAGAGTTTTTTTGAACTTAAATTTGTGTGAACCGCAAGAGTGTCATCAATAACGTACTCCAAATAAAAGCAACTTTAAAACAATAATTTTGTCTGAAATTTTTTTTAGGTTTATTTAAACAATAGTTTTGATTTTTCGTGTTCCTAGAATGGGGTAGCAAAATGTAGTTTTCAGTATCGCTGATAACAATATTTAACTATTACTTTAGCTTTCGTTTCACTACTTATATATTATGTATCTCTAGCTAAACAAGCTGCTGATTTAATATTAATTTTAATTTTGTTCTACCAATTTGTTTTTCGGGTAATAATTTTAAGCAAGATTATTCATGTTGGAAAAGTAACGCAAATTACTTTATTTCATACCAGAATTGCAGGCAAAATCCGATTTACATATTAAGAAAAAACGGTAAAAAATTTAAGCGAGAGTACTGAATAAAACGCACCGGAAAGGTTTTTGGAATTGGAGCGAGTGGCGTTTCCACGTATTGAGTTTGGGTTGTTTACCTGTTGAAGCTGCGCCTTTAGGATAATTGTTGTTTGAAATGGGTGTTTGTGAAGGTTTTCACTTTTCCCAATAATGTTGCTGTTGCACGCTCTTTGCACGGACAGGGAATGCAGCTATGCAACTCACGAAGAGAATAAATAGAGGGAAATGACTTACGGTAGGAGGGACAGCACGGTATAATTTCTGGTTTTTAAATCCGTCAGTGCATGCAATGGGATGCATAATATGGGATTGCATTTATGCACATATTTCATTTTGAGTTCCGCAGTACATGAATAGGGCAATATTTGCCGTGCTTTTGAAAATCTCAACTGTTGACTGCAGTTTGCATTGTACAGTAACTTGTCAAGTGTACCTAGTTTTGTGTTGACGTTTGGCGTCAGTGGTATAATATTTGTCTTACTGTTAGGAAATCGAGTGTTCCCCAAGGTAAACAGGTTTGGATGACCGTAGCGGGTTGGGTTGTGTGGGTACTTGGTATGTGTGTACTTGTGTACATATGTACATTTGTGCTGAAGGCAGACATACGGATGGTATTGGTGGAGTAGAATGGAGCAATGGTTGAATTAGGTACGGCGGACTGCTGCCCGATGCTTATTTTGGTGATTAGTTATTGTGCTAGGTTCGGTGTTGAGAAGATACATGTTGATATTTTTTGCTAACCTTAGATTTTGAGACGGTTCCAGCTTTTCTCGAACTGGAATTGTGTTATGCTGTCATTAGGAAAATACTGCGTGAGGAATTAGGAATGATGCAGACTTCATTTGCTTCATATGTTGAGCGACGAGATGACATCAAAGTTGGCAGAGATGCAGAATGCAGTGGTGCCGGCATTAAAAGAAGCTTCATTAAGTTGCGAACAATTCTTTTGTCTGCGAATGCTGTGTTTGGTTAATCTGTCAGTTCACCACAATTGCAGGGCTTTACAAAAGACCTGCATACATATTCAAGCTTTAACTGCCTGATGTGAATTGTGTGTTGTGTGCACGAGACTTAGAGGCTGACTAGTGAGACGGGGTTCACAAAGTCTGTTATATTTATGTTTAATTACCTCTATAGAGTCAGAGTAGTACAGATGCGGAGGTACCTATATTATTCATGCTGTGGAGCTGACTAGACTCCACAGCATATGTATGTATGAGTATGCGTAGACATGTACACTCACCGAAATAAGCCCATCTCTTACTCTTCCAATCCACGAAAAAGTTAATCCTGAATTGTAGATCCCTTACTTCTTCGTAACTTATCTGCTACTCATCTGTTACTCACCTTAGATGTACGTTAGACATCTGTTACTCATCTGTTACTCACCTTAGATGTGCGTTAGACATCTGTTACTCATCTGTTACTCACCTTAGATGTGCGTTAGACATCTGTTTACTCATCTGTTACTCACCTTAGATGTGCGTTAGACATCTGTTACTCATCTGTTACTCACCTTAGATGTGCGTTAGACATCTGTTACTCATCTGTTACTCGTCTTTACTCATCTTTACTCATCTAATCAACGAAAAAATTAATCCTGGATTGTTGGAGTAAGAGATGGGTTCATTTCGGAAGGTGTACGCACTCGCTGCTCTGCACTCTGCTGTGTTGCTGCAGTTCACAGTGGAAGCGGAGAAACGCGAGTAAAAAACAATGAACAAGAAACGCTGTCTCTCCTTCGTCGTCGTCGTCTTCTTCTTCTTCTTCTTCTTCTTCTTCTTCTTCTTCTTCTTCTTCGTGCATTTTCATAGATTTTCTCATCCGAGTGCCAAGCAGCAAGCCAGGAGGAAAGTAGCAGCAGCTCTCTAGAGCGTATACATACATGGAATAACGTAAAGCAGCTACTTGTTCCTCTCTCTCTCTCTCTTTCTCTCTCTTTCTCTCTCTTTCCCCGAGTTCCGTCAAACTTATTCTGTGCCACTAAACTTTCAAGCTGTATTTTCGTATGGCATAACAGTTAAATTTGTATATAATGACTCTGTACTTGTTTTGATAATCGCGGAGAGATGATATACCACTTGGAAAATGACATGATGGTCCGGGTTTGTTGCAGTTCTACTTTTGGGTCTGTAATGTGATGCTGTAGTTGTGTTGCGAGGCATCTGTTGTAATTCTTCGTGTCGTTCTGTTTGTTGAGCAGAACGGGAAACGCATTTGCTCACCCAGTCGTGGGGTTACAGGCTAGGCTGTGATGGCTCGTTATGAATTCTCATATGGTTTATTTACATGGATTTGACGCAGTCAGTACCACCTTTCCTGCCGCAATCCCTCTCTCTCAGTCTGTTTATTGTTCCTTAACGGTTTCATTGTTTCGGTGTACTTGACTCTTCAAACTCACGCTTTCATTACATTCTCTCTGTTTGCAACTAACACCTGAACTTAACTCATTAAGCCTTGTGGCTTTTGCAAGTATCATTTAGAATTGGGATGTGCGCTCGGAAGGAGATGCAAGGGAAAAATAGTTAAACTCTTGTTAGGTTTTCCAGATGGAAATGCATGATTTTAATTTACTGCGTAATTAGCTCGTAGTCCTCGGAACGAGTGACGGCTACAAGAACAACCTTACTGGGGAAGCTACAATACACCCGTAGTCGTCGTCCAACATGATTATTTTTTGTTGTACTAGTTGGTTTATTTTTTTGCTGTTATAATATATTTTGGCTTTGTTTTCAAATTACAAGTGGAAAGTGTGGCCGTGGCAAGGTACCCGGTGCAGTGGAGCGGCTGTGTGTATTTCTCCCAGTCTGTCGAGTGCAAGGTACTTTGCCAGTGTTTCGGACCACGCAGTTAGAGCCACATTAACCTTGGAGTGTATCGTCGTATTCTGTGAAGACCTTATGGGTCTGGGTGTTTATGTAACTCTCGCTGTGGAGTGGAGTAGTAGGACTGTGACTAGACTATGCATGTAGTATGATGCGTAATGAGGTTTTTAAAATTACGTTCTTAATCTTTCAGGTTCAATTTCACGTACCTGTGAGCACGGATGAGGACGAGGATGAGGATGGAAGTCGTTCGGCCGTTGTACCTTCTTCTGCAATGGACCTCACGCTGAAAGAATAATGGACAGCCTTACGTTCATCCTTTGTTTTGAACCAGCAATTCTCTTTATCATTTTAGTGTTACATTACATCAATTTACTATTCACGTCCACCGAAATTTACCTTTTTCCACTCCCACGACCCTTTTCTCTGTTTTCCCCGGGGAAGATTAGACTCGTTCAGCATTCTAGAAAGGGAATTGTTGCTGACGTATAATAAAGTAGAAGTTAATTTGTGTCACGAGCGTTTTTAGGATTTGTCTTGTACTTCTACGCATAGGTTGTGATTGATGTATAACCACTTTGGTTTCCTTTCGTCTCCACTCATTTCTGGGGTCTCAAGTAGGTGTAATTATCATTTATGTTGGCAGCGCTCTATGCCACTATTTTCGGGAAAATACTATGTCGCCGGAATAAACTGGTATTTGCCGGCGAAAAGGGGTAAAAAGTGACAGAAAGTCATCTTGATGCTAATATTTAAGTAACCAATAGGAATGTCAGGTGTCCAGTCGCCTGGTTTGTCCCGGAATGAACAGAGCCGTGTCCCGTGTCCCAGGCGAAGGTCTCCCCGTACCCCAAATGTCCCGCAACTGAGATCTCGGGACTCAAGTGCACTATTTTTGAGCGCATATTTTAAAATTCACTTGGTCGGCATTTTATTAATGAATTATTGATATTTATTTACACATTATTTAAGTTTTCGGGGGAAGGCCACGACACATACACGATCAATAAATATTAAAAGATAAATCGTTTTATATCTTTGAACTAATTGTCTACCTGAGCCATAGTAATGAGAAATCGAGACGGAAGCACGATGTTTGAATTGTATTGATTGAGTAGACCGGGTTTAAATCCGATCAAAACAGGGAGCCAGCCAGGGGGCTGTGGCCCCAATTCTCAGTCGTCTAAGAGTCACTCGCCTTGTTAAAAGGTCAGTTGATTAAGGGTCACTGTCCCAGGTATCAATAAGTACTATTTATTGTGGCCACTAGAAATGTATCGGTGATTTTATATAAATACAGTTTACTCAATTCTCATCAAGTATTGTAATCAAAGAAGTACTTTCTGTCACTTTATACCATTTTATGAGAAAATTCCAAAATTTCTACCACCAGTATTTACCAGTTTTTTCTTACCACCCCATGGCCTGTAAGTTTACAGACCATAGTTACTATTGTTATTGTAATGGAGAGAAATCCATTGTTACAGGAACATCCTGTGCATTTCTGTATTTACTTTTTTGATGCCTGTCTCATTGTATGTATGTATGTTTGCGTGTGTGTGACGAGAAAGTGTAACTTAATAAAATTATAATTAGCATTGGATCATCACTACTTTGGCTGTTTTATTGCGACGACAGTCTTTATTGTTATTGTTGTTGTTGACCATGTGTATTTGGAATTAATTCCGTAACTGAACAATAAAACAAGAGAATAGAGGAGTGAGTTTTTTTAAAGCGGTGGGGACTTCGAGTGCCCTTCTCATAATTTAACTACGTATTGTAAGTAACTAATGCTAACTAT
>JAAXYX010003542.1:0-14144 GCA_036851915.1 Ptenothrix huangshanensis | reverse complement strand
AAACGACTCATCTTCTATGTACTCCTCAGGATTTTGGAGAGTGTACACAAGCACATTATATTATACAATACTAGCAACTACATACATAGCTGAGAGAGCCAGAGACTAAGGTGTCCTATCAACTCTCAACTAGCGGTTCACTATACACTTACTTAATACAATGGGAACATGTGTGTGCTTAAATTTCAAAGAGTTCTCCATTCATTTGTGGAGCTGGATTTGGAATACAACAAGCCATATTTACAACGGACCCAGACCCAGACCCACACCGAATGTCTCATCATTTATTCTGAAAGTTGTCCTGGTTTGGTTGCTCTATGCTGTTGGTGTTGGTTCGGTGCTGCAAGCTGCAACCGCTCCTCTCCTCTACTCTACTCTCCTCTACTCTACTCTACTCTTATACATATGTACATAGTTCTAGGCTAGGATATCAGTGAGTGCGAGAAGATCTCAAGCGCAAGAGAAAATTAAAATCAAGAGAGAATTGTGGATTGAGGATTCTCATATTCCTGTCTCTCACAAGCTTTTACAGATCCAATTTTCATTTAATTCCGGCCAACGTTTTCACGTAACTGCGTCATAACTTTTGTTTGGTAAATGGGATCCACAATCCTCACACATGCACGTAGAACAGACACACACGATGATCCTGATCACACGAGACAAACAGTGTTTGTGTGTGTGTGTGTGTGCAAACATAATAATATTCAGACTCGAGTGTGTGTGTGTGTATGTGTGTGTGTGTGAGAAAGAGAGAGAGAATCAAGTCAGGAAACTGTCTACTATACATATGTACATACATCCTATACCTTCATATGGTACACTGTAGAGTAGAACATGAACAAGCCATCTCTCTGTAATGGGTTCTACACTGTAGCCTTCCAAACTTGTACACTTCCACTCTATCTGTCTGTCTATGTGAAGCTAAAGTGACAACCTTCATTCTAGATTAGTCAAATATGATGTGTATTAATTAATAGGCAAATATGAAAATGAGAAATAAATTGAGAAAATAGACTCACATCAGACGAGAAATGGGTTGGTGGTGATTGTTGTTGATTCTGCTGTTGCTGATTTGAGTTCATTTTGTTATTCCCGGCAGAGTTCAACGAGACTGGGTGACTCTGCGAAGTTTTCACACCTGCTGAAATATAAAATAGACACGAGCTATTTAACCCAGAAAATAAATACATGAATGAACATCAACGCTATGAAACACGCAGTCAGTGAGGCGCCATACATGTATATACTAACGTAGTAAGTATACTTATGCATACTTTTTCCAAGTACAGATAAGTGCGTGAAAGGAAACACTATGTATATATGTGCGCCTTTTTATCCATGTATTACAGCTGTACCTCTATAGTCTGCAGCCCTACTCATACTAGTAGTAAGTATACTCATGCATACTTTTTCCAAGTACAGATAAGTGCGTGAAAGGAAACACTATGTATATATGTGCGCCTTTTTATCCATGTATTACAGCTGTACCTCTATAGTCTGCAGCCCTACTCATACAGTAAGCGTACGCAGAGTCATCCGAGGTAATCTAAAATTTCAGGAGAATTCGTTTTAACTGCCAAAATCCAGTACAGAAACAGTTATTTCCACAAACTATAAAGTAGCATTGTACCTAAATCAGTTTTAAGTGCATTCTAGTGTTTTTCTCCTTTCTCTGCCCGACAGATAGATACCAGAGAAGTCGGAGTCGGAGTCGGAGTGAAACTACAGATAAACCGAGGATGGTTGACGATGACAATTTCACTTCCCGTTTTTCCACCGTGTAATCATTTTCGTTTGCAAAAAATAGTAGGAAAAAACTGACACTTGCACGAAAACACTTTATGTACCTATGTACCTCTCTCTACCTTTCCAGTTTGTACCAATCTCCTCACCATCCGCAAGCAGATCTACGCAGGTAGGTACCTACTTCTAAAATACCAAATGACATTGACTACAAACAGAAATCAGAGTATGTGCCTACTTACTGGAAATTTCTCACTTGGCTTCCTTTTCCTTTTCGTAACAGGTGGATGTATGGGTGAATGACGGTGTGGATGTAGCTATGTATATGGGAGAAAAATTGAACCAGTATGTAGTAAGTTTCCGCTTGACTTATAGAATACAGATGCTTTAAAGCGCTCACATCTCACATCTTTTTCCCTTTCTCCTACGTACATCGTTTATCCCTAGTCTTGCTGAAACACTACACAGTAAATATTTCAATTTTTAGATGTGGGAGATTGAGGAATTGCACTGGGTTCACACGTCTAAGGTCTCAAGAAGAATGGGAGAAAATCCATCAAAAAGTCCTGCACTTTATGGATCGAATCTATCGGAAATAAAATCTAGGCATAAAACGACAAGAGGACAACTTACACCAGAACCAGAACCAGAACCAAAACCAAAACCAAAACCAGCACTAGCCTCAAATCAAATGAAAGTTGACAGAGTCAGTCACACTGTAGATTTTTCGATGGAACACTAACATATAAATATGACACACTAGCTCTGGAACATTTTCAAACGCTTGTCTAACCAAAAGTGTGACGGAGACGGATGGTAATGGCAATGGCAATGGCAATGGCAATAGAATGGCGACGGTATTGGTGTTGGTATTGGTATTGGTGACGATGGCTACTTGCAAGTGGTTAGTAACCAAAGGTAAACTTTTCGTCCGCGTACCTACACCCCGGATTCCGTCAGAATCCGACTAGAGCTGGTGTGTGTATTACAAAAGAAAATGAACACGAAAGAAGTGACGAGGAATGATGTGAAGACATTTTTTCTACTTTGTATGCCATGCCATGCCAATCCTTGGTGCCGTACAAATACGAATAATACGATTGCGATTGGGATTGCGAATGCGAATGCGAATACGAATGCGAATACTGAAACGAAAACCACGAAGAAGCCCAAGACGAACTGCTGTGTACAACGTTCCACCGACACCGTACTTTTATGTTTGTGTGTTAAAGTTGGTGTTCGCATGCATAAAAGCCTCCTTGTCAAAAACGCAGTTGTAATATGTTCATGTTCTTTTAGTACGTCTTTTAGTACACGTACTCGAAGATATGAGAAAAAAGTACGTGGGTATATAATTATATGTACAAAAAATTATATGTACCTTACGTCTATAGAAATTCAAATGATGAGAGTGAGTGGAGACGTTGAGAGTTTTTCGAAAAAGAAGAAAGAATGTCTATCTACTCTTTGTGGGTATGTATGTTGCTGTCTATGTCTATGCCTATGTCTATAGGCACTTTATATAATATAATATACGTTGCTGCTACCGCTACCGTACTACCGTACCGTACCGTTGTGTTGAGGTCGTCTCGCTTCGGCTTCAACTTCGGTTCTTATCACGACTAGTCACCAGGACTTCATGAACATTCATGGTTTGCCTCGGTTTGGTTTGGTTTCGTTTGGTTTAGTTTAGTTTGGCTTGACTTGCCCTGGCCTGGCCTGGCTTGGCTTGGCTTGGCTTGGCTTTCCCGACCCGGTATTTTCCCTCTTACTTTTCTTCCCTAGAAAAACTTTTTCTCCGTGGTTTCATCCACATTACACATGCACCTACATATGTACCTCTGTGTGTATACTCCCCGTGTGTTTCACCTTAAGTTATGCAACACTAAACTAACCCACCAACACCGACTCCGTGTACATAAACTAAAAACAACCCAACCTCCTCATCCAACCCAACTTTTCCAAATGTCTTGTCTCTGTGTAGACACATACATAGGTAGGTACATAGATACATAATATGTAAAAGTATGTTATTGTTATTCTTTCCGCCTTTTGCAGATAAGTTGCAAATCCCTGAACCTTACATACAGACATGACGTTCACGGTACAGATTCCCAACCAAAGTACCTATAACTGATTCATAGAGCACATACCATCTAATATAGATGTACTTTCAGCCCGGCAA
Source organism: Ptenothrix huangshanensis (assembly GCA_036851915.1). Lineage (NCBI taxonomy): Eukaryota > Metazoa > Arthropoda > Collembola > Symphypleona > Dicyrtomidae > Ptenothrix > Ptenothrix huangshanensis. Next base: position 10,213 of record JAAXYX010003542.1, on the reverse strand, counting down.
ATGGACAAACTATGGTCATTCAAGCTATTATAATTATGCTATCATCATTCCTCTAACTTTGTCTAACAAGTTTTTTTTTGCATGGAAACGCAAGATCGTAACTATTTTTGCAGAGTATGGATGGGGATGGGAGACGGGTGGCTGTGGCTGTGGATGTGGCTGTTGTTGGTGGAAGGAAAGGAGCAAGTTTTAATGGTATGGAAATGGATAGAGCTGTAGCTGTAATAATACTTACTACGCGTTACTTCTGCCACGCTTGACCTTTACTAATGCTCATGATTAGTGTTCGAACTCCAAAGCGATCCACATGCCCACATACTAAGTAAGCACTTACTACATACATGCATACATGTATATATTGGTAGGTACCTACCAAGGTGTATTTACACAACGGTGTGAAAAATGGAACGAAACTAAAATAGGGAAATGAGAACAGGGAAATTGGAGGAATGAATGTATAGAGATACATATGTACATCGTGGAGCGTGGAGTACTAATACACTCTCGATGGACTCTCGATAGTACGGTTAAATCATCCCAATACGGAGCTCCATGCACGAGGTTGATTTAACTGGGTAATCCTAATAGGAGTGCAAATACTCCCTAATACCTACTACTAGACTAGGTACAGCACAGCATACAGTACCAGTAGTAGGTACACTGTACAAAGGCAAGACGTACTGTAGAACAGTGCAAGATAATCAAGAGATTCTCAAGAGTTTTCGAGGATGAGAGAATTTTTTCGACGATAGAATCTTTTAATGCATACAAGGATGAGAAACACTACGTGAACACCTGATCGGTTATCTACGCGTATGCATTATGTATGTATGTATGTATGTATGTATGTATGTATGTATGTATATTTCACAAGTTGGAGGTGCCTTGAAACTTTTTTAAATGCTTCGCAAAGGATATTGATACGAGCGGGATTGTTATCCGCTTCGGCATCTGTATTGGTAGGTATTCGCTCTCGCCTTTTCATACACATTTATTTTCTATACATAATAGACGATAGACAGTAGACAGTTCCAGCCTAGGACATATGTAGGTATAGGTATATATATATAAGGCCGTGGAAGCACAAGGCACAAGGCAGAAGGCAAAGGCACCAGAAAATAGAAACACGATCCTCATCCTATACTGTTATCTATAGTTACATGGAATCTATATAATTATTGTAACAGAGCACTTCCACTGACTACTCACTCTACTATCAAATACAACATTATATATGTATATTATACTCCACACTATAAACCCACTCTCTTTCTGTCGTTCCGTCACTCTCACTTTATCTCTACATGTATAATGCATTCCAGCCATGCACATGCCAACAACGCCTATATATGTAAGCACATATTATAGGTACACACCTCTACGATTGAACTTTGCGTCGATGAACAACAACAGCTTTATGCAATCTGCGTAGATATCTGATATTTTCAGAAAAATCAGAATGTCAATTTTACCATAAAGTCTAACCTTCTTCCACGAACACCAAGACGAAGACGAAGACGAACACGAAGACGAAGACAACGACGGAGACAACGACGGAGATGGAGACGAACGACTCGGTCGATTTTTTCACATAAATCTTCCAACAATAACAAGAAAAAAAGAGTAAGAAAAACAAACGGCACACCTATGATTTCGCGTAAGCCTCCTTGCTTTTCACGGACAAGTCTAAACTCTAAAGATCTTTATGCCAAAATAAAACGAAATCCTTCCATAAAATATTTAAACTTTTAAACCACAAGATTTCTCAATCTCGGTCTCGGTGTATTGGGATTTTTCTATTTTCCTCAAAAATATTTTTCTGCGTCACTTCGCGAAAACAAGAAATCGACTGAAGTTTCTTTCACTGGAGAGAGACCAACTCCGCTCAGCTCAACTCAGCACAACTCTGAGCTCAGGTCAAAACAGAAGAGAAGAGAAGAGAAGAGAGTGGAAGTGAAGAGAGTAAAAGAGAGGAGTTCAGAGCACAATACAGCACACTGGGACTGTTGTTGCAAAATGAGAGACGAGAGAATTTTAACACCAAACTACACCTTGACACTTGATAATAGAACGTGAGACCTAGAGTTGGTGTTGGTGTTGGAGTTGGTGTTGGTAGTTGGTAGTTGGTAGTTGGTGATTTAGATAGAGTAGTCTAGTGCTCAAGTGAACCCATAGCAAACAATAAGATAATATTTCAAACACACATAGCACACTTCATAGGAATATAACAGCCACCAGCAACAGTTTAACGATACAAAGGAAAATAAAATGAATAAAATATACGAATACGAATGTGAAATGCTAATGGGAAACTTCTATCTACCTTCAGCTACACATACACATACAAATACAAATACAAATACAACCACCAGACCAGCGTCTACCACATACACATACACAGATATGTATGTAGGTAAGAAGGTACCTTGGCTATAGTTAGAGGTCTACCCTTTGCCTTATGACGTATATGTTCCTCAATCCTTCATTCATTTCAACTTGAGCATAGCACAACACAACACAACAGAACACACAAAACAACCAGGCCATGCCATGCCATTGCCAGGCCAAGCGTCAAGCATCATATCATTCCTTCCAAATCCAACTTATCATGGAGATTGTTCACGAGAAATATTCATGAATTCCGAGGATTAGCTCTCACTTCTTTGCTATTTCACTTGCGTCTTACATTACTACATACCATCATTTGTCTTATGTCATCGACTTTGACATGGACACCCCATGCAAAATCCTATGCTTTTCGATAGGAAGTTTGCGATAGACGATAATTATACCCGCAGACCAGGTAGACTGTACATAATATGTAAGTAGTTACCAATACCTGCTTGATATGTACGTGACGCAGTATGAATCTCAGACTCAGCTGAGTTCTACATACATAGGTATAATTAATACGACGAGTAACGAAATAGAACACGAACAAACGGCACTTACACTAGTGATGAATTCGTTCAGTTCGCAAGTATGTATTCCTCCACATGGAAATGCATTATTACATTGGTATATGATCTTTTTAACCTGGAGTTGGTGTTGAAACTAGAGTTGGATTGGAGGACACCTCCACTCGGAACACACGACTCAAGTGTTAAAGTCAGCTTCAATTGTACTAACGTAAGCACGACAGAACGACTACCAAGTGCAAGTCCAAGTCCCAGTCAAAATCATTATTCAAATCTAAATCACACCCAAGAATCACACCAACACAAACACCAAACAACCAACCCGTCACTTCCAGTTCACAGCAATAAAGAATCCGGAGGAAAACCCGCTTACTGACTACATATGTAGGTGTAGGTACCTATATGTATAGTTAACTATGTACATATGTATAGTCGTTAAAGTGATAGTTATAAGTACAGGTATGCTCTGTTGAGTAAAGAGTAGGTGGTACTCTGTGCACTCCACTACAGACAAAAGCTCAAATGATGACAATGTGTCTACTCAAAAGGTGTCTATATATAATCTGAGTGAGTTGATTTGATACTTTTGATAGTTGATCTTGATGGAGGGTTCTGGTTCTGGTGTAGTGTAATACCAAGTCAGCTACCAACTCTAGCACCACTATCACTCCTACTCCTACTACTAAGTTACTAATAACACCACTCTCTCCCATAAATAGCAGAGTAATCTATACAGTAAATAGTTATGTGTAACAGTTTCGCAGAGTTGTATACTAAGTACGTAACTTGAGCACAATACAGATACAGTATGCCGAATACAGTAGAGCAGACATGAAAGTAGTTTAATTTTATGGCATAGTTTACAATCCCTCGGAACGAAAGCATTGAGAAAATAATGGGTGGCGGGGCAGTGGTAGGAGTATTAGCTTGTCGTAGTTCCAGTGTAATGTAGTAGCCACCAAAGTCATAAATAGTGGCAAAAGGAAGTTTGAGTTTGAACGCTCCAAGAATGACCACAGTATAAAGTGTAAGCTCCTCGGAAAACATGAAATTAGTCCGCACACTTAGTACCTACTTATATTGCGTGTTGTGTTGTGTTTTGTGTTGCGTTGTGAGTAGGACCATATGATGCGCACTTATGTATCTATTACTTTTATACATAAGTGCATACGCTTAAACGAAAAATCTGATACATCAAAATGTAACCAAAACCAAAACCAAGCGATGCGCTCCCATACGATGCGATATGCGATGCGATGCGATGTCCTGGAGCCATGAACTGTCCATAAATCATAAATTTTGCTTGTACACTTGATCAATTAAAATCGACAGCGGTATCAGCCATACCAACTAGTCCACAATACATGAAATGATATATTAATTTATGTATAGGAATATACATAGGTATTTACATTGTCAAATCGTCAACCAAGTTCAATAGCAGTGAAGTGAACAAGGAACTACATGGAGGAAAAGAGATGAACAAAGTTGCTTTACCAAGAAAGACGTTGGTCAATTTAATTCACAGGTATGGGTATCCTAATAAAACGTCTCTAATAAAATAATTCTATAGATAAGTACTACACTTTTCTTTATTTACACATTACATAGTCAAGACGGATCAAGACCAAGACCAAGACTAATCGTAAGTAAGGAAGACTCAGGGCCAAACGTTTTCCAGAGAAATTTACATAAAGTTGGTATCTCAGAATGCAAAGCTCAAATGAAAAATACGCGATAAGGCTAATTGATCGAACTAGGTACAGAGGAAAATATTTACCTTCGCATTTCCTTTTACATTCTGAATTCCCTAACCGNGAAAAATACGCGATAAGGCTAATTGATCGAACTAGGTACAGAGGAAAATATTTACCTTCGCATTTCCTTTTACATTCTGAATTCCCTAACCGCGAGGTTAATAGATAAGAGGAGAAAACTGATTAGGTGTTCAAATACAAAAATCCAGCGAGAGACTACACGAGTATTTTATAATGCGAAAAAAAATTTACGATCACTCTTACGATGATGTTCCAAGTGGTGAAGATGACCCAGTGAGGATAACATGTTATTCCACTTCATGGGTAAACTTGACACTGTACAACTTTTCCTCCACGGTAAAAATATCAATAGGCACAAAAATATCTGTATTGTCCTCTTTGAGACTTTAGTCGTTAAATATATGTAATTATTATTTATTTATATTTCACTGACTTATACTTCACTCTGTGGCAAAAGGCAAAAGCTAGTGGTAGTGGTAGTACTATGTAGTGCTAATGCTCAACTCAAACTTTTCAAGCTTGTTTCGTATCCAAACAATTATTCCTGACTGCGTCGTAGACATTCTACAGTTGAAATCGAGGAGAGGGTAAATGGACACCTGCCTCCTCAAACGATTCTGACTAACTGTAACCACTCCAAAAATCATGAGTGGCTCAAGTAATTACAAGAATGCTCAGGCAAATTAAATTTCCCTGCTTCTAATCACTAACAACATTTCTGTAGCAAGTCGAAACTTGGAACAAGTACGTACTCGTAGCAAAGGAGGAACTAGCAGTGCTTTATTTTTATTTTTATTTTTATTACTGGAATATGTTTCCCATGTTGCTTCATTTTTAATCAAAAATATCAAACTTCGGACTGAGCGTGCCTTAGACATGGTAATAGTAAGTATACATAGTAAGTAGTTCGCATTTGTGTTCATTATCATTATCTATAGGAATAGCTAAATAGAATTGAACAAAAATGCTACTGCTATACATACAACAACTTATCTCTTTACTAATTGTACAAGTATAGACTGTATACAAATATAGACTGTACGCAAATATAGACTATAATAAAAATATGTAATAATTATTGTATCTATAATTGGCTTGCTCCTGCGGTTGCGGTTAATGTTAGCATTAGTTCGAAGCTAATAGTTGACAAGGAACTATGTAGTTCATTGGTCACTACTTACATATGTACACGCGTGGGTGACCATCTACGTATGTACGTGTTTCACCAGCAAAGTAGTAGTAATTGGTAACATTACTAGGTAGCAATAAAAAGCAAATAGAAGCTGAAGTAATTTTTCAATTTTATCTCTGATATCCTCTCTTGATTTTTCATTTTATTCCTGTCTCATTCAATCTGAATGACATTTGACGACTTTTCCGATTAAATATTGACATTAATTGACGACAAAATTATTACAAATTCCTGTATAGGTATATGTACGTCTCCACACAGATGCATGCCTTACACTCCAGTTTCCCTTTTTTCAGAGTAGTAATTATTTGACCCATGGAGCTTGATTGGTAAACATGCATATCGAGGTATATCGTCTCCACCAATAACTATAATTACCTTTAGATAATTATCAGTATGCAATTATTATAATTTATCCTTTTGAATCAATCGAGCTAAAGCAAAGCACTTTGATTTGAATAACCAGAGTTAAAGTATTGACAACGTCCACAGTCAACAAATGATTTCTATCACGCAGCAATGTTATGTTATGCAGTAATATCCAGAGACGACCCGATACATGCTTGCGTCAATTAACCTACTACATACCTATTTGATAGCTGAGCAAATACCTGGGTAATACAAAGTCAAGTCAAGCCAATCCAACTCTTATCAGCAATCTAGTGATTCCAAATCAAATTCCAGTAATTCTTTATAAGGTAAATGATTTTTAATCCAATCCAATGTAATTATAATTATATTCTAATTAATCTCCGTTGGTAAGTGGAGTATTACAAGTTGTATGACACTCTATATGTAGCCTGTAACTTGGACGCTCGATAAGTGGGATACTATTTTTTACAGTATTTACAGCATATTACTTTTAGCATTGGTATAACCGTATTCGTAGTTACGAGCACACTTATACAAGAACAAGAGCATGGGGAAAGATGTATCTGTGCGTGTAGCACATGAAATGACAACAGAGAAAAAATGACATGATCAATTATAAATTTTGTATGAACAGCATTTAAGCAACCATGCTTTGTACTTGACTCCCTACTGGGTGAACGCATTTCATTAGCATTTTATTATTCTGTATTCTATTCTACTCTCCTCTGTGCTTTCTATATATTAGGCTTACGATTCGACACGAGACGAGATATATTCTGATACGATTTACAGATACAGCTACACCTTCAAAGTCTACTTGTATGATGCTTGTGCTACTACAAGAATGCAGCTCTCTAGACAGTTATTAAAATTGAATGCTTTTATTTTGCTATTGAGTTCACCAGTACAGAGTGTAAGGTTCGACCTCAGAAGTTTTCATAATAATATTTTACAGATTGCAACCTAGAACCCTTAAGTAGCTACGTGCGTAGAATAGAATTTCATCATCAAATCGACAAACAACTCCATCTCCGTTGCTAATTACATTACAATTCATAAAACATTTCAAGAACTCAAGTAAAAACCGTGCAAACTCTGTACTCTGTACTGTCATGTGAATGTCTTGTACTTTATAGAGTAGCATTCATCAGGGGTGTATGTACTCTCATGGTGACTACGAGGTTTGCAATTGCAATGCATTGAGCTGAATTGGATTGGATTGGATTAGGTTGCATTGTATTGGATTGTATTGGATTGTATTTTGTATTGCATTGGACTGCTACATAAGCCTCCACTACACTACCACTACTTCACGTTTTAGAATATCTGTAGTGTGTGTGATGTGATGCGGTGTGGTTTGTGTCTCTTTTACCATTATTTGACTATAGCCCTATTAAAATTCATTTATAAATATAAAATAAATACTATAATGTAATCTATAGATGATCATCATAAATAACTAATACGTTAATGTCCTCGTATATTGTAACGATTATTTACGTACCGCTTTGCCTTTAAATTGCTTCAATTTTTACTCTACACTCGCTATCGCACATGCAGTGGAGCATGTAGGTATTAGGTACATATGTTGCCAGTCTAGCATTGACAATTGGTTTTCATACTATAAAATTAATTTATAGCCTGGTAATTATTTATCTGAAGCTCAAAGTGGAATTTACAAACATCGTTAAATAAATTCACTATTTTTACAACAATTCTCAAACGTCCAAGTCCAATACGTGAACAATAAGGGATTCCTTCATTACGCCACAATTTTACTATTAATTGTACCTACGTAGACACACATTGCCAAGTCGATCAGCACTGAACTGAAAGTCACAGTGTAGAGAATTGAGCTTCACCAAAGTTGAAGTTTTATGAGTCTACATTTAAATGTGAGACAGTAGACCTGAGTGAGACTGGAGTCACATTTATATTGCCTACTTACAGGGAATACATTAATATGATACCATTACACTACCCCTGCCAGAAACCAAAATACAGATAGGATGGAATTGGAATTGAAAATAATAAACATCCACTCCCAGATTGTGATTTAAATAAACTGCAGCAAAAAATATAGGAGTACACGTGGTCACCATAATATTACTAACTATTCCGTTCAATTTTCATTTCCATTCATTTGTGAACAAACAGAATAAAAGGGCTAAACGAGGACTCATGATGATATGACTTTGAGATTTGCAAGTCAGACCAACAAGTTTTTTGTACGATAGTGACTGTGTAATTACGTATTAATACGCATATATACATATGTTATTAATTATGCATCTCAGCTCTATGAACGTAAGAAGACTTGAACGAGCTGTTAAATGTTGATTATCACTATCAAAGCAAGTGAGGCAGGATCAGGATTGAGCTGCACAAGACTACACAGAACGGGTTTCCTTATCCATCTTTAGATAGGTAATTGTGACTAATATATTTTAGGTGGATAGGTAGGTAGACAAGTATTAAATATATATGTGAGTAATAATAATAATATTCCTTCGTTTTTTCCCCTGCTAATTTAAAGCTATGTCAAAGGAACGGAGTATTATATTATTCAACTATATCTAGGATAATGTTATTTACATCGTGAACGTGATTCCGTAGATACTGTAGTGCATTGTTAAGTATTGTATCCATTCTATGCATATAAATGTGCAATTAAATTCAGTATATTTCTCTATCTATAGCATTATTCTATATCTACTCCATTACACTTTCTACCACGTCGACGACGACGACAACGATTACGACTACGTCTATGACTATACGACGACAGTTACAGCCAGTAGCCAACGCCAAGATCCTTACTCGTTAATTCACAATCACTCGATCCTTATGAATCGATACGGTCTACTAGAGTCTCGTACAATTCATTCCATGAGCAACAGGGATGTTAGATTTAATACAAGCTGTAAAGAGCAGTTAGTTGGAGCAATATCCAGCCGAGCCGAGTCGAATGGAGCTTTGGAGGCAAGAGAGACGCTTAACTAAACAAATTCATTTAATCCAAGAGCCATATAAGACAAGCAAAGATAATTCATTCATTGATAAAGACCAATTCTAAATTCGTCGTTTCAATTCCTATCGTATAATCCATGCTATCCAACTTTTCCAACGAAATAACACAACAACTGTGTAGAGTCGGAAACGAATGAAACAGAACAATATTGCAAAGGAATCGTGCTAATCAACATACATATAATTACCTAGTAGATATATGTAGGTATAAATGGTGGGTAAGGTTTGAATTCCTAGTCGTTTATGTTTACTGTATACGGATACTCGAAAATCCATGTATGCATCGTGCATAAATAGCCATGGTGTGCTTTTGAATGAATGAGTATGTAAAAACTACTATGTTAAATATTTATTATTTTTCTTAGGTATATAATCATGACGGGTAACTAATTACAAGAAAATATGGTCCTCGTTTTTATATGAATTAAGGGACGTTAAAATATGCTTTATTGTGAAGGGGTATCCTGCTGACCTCCTCTTGAAACGGGGAAACTAGTTGGATCGTAAATACTATCTGCACTGTCTCTGTAGATTTGTTCAATTATTAAAAATTTTACAGGGAAGAATCATTTCCATGAAATTCAATAAATTAATTAAAAACACGCTAAAATAAATTACGAAATTACCAAGATGAAAATATTTCGTATCTCTGATTTTAAGACTTCTTTTTACAAATTAATTTCTCTGCACTTTATTCCTAAAAGTTTCACACATCTTCTATCTATTAAATAAAACATGTGGACGCTATCAACTAACATTTAAAAATGCTATTAATTCCCATTTAGTTCAGCGAAGATCTAAAAAAACGTTGCATTATCATCAACTACAAGGTGATTTCAGTAGTTTCAAGTTACTCCAATCGTACGAAATTCTTCCGTCTACCCCCACAACTGCGCCGTACAACGTGCATTAAATGAATTGAC